>JBBMOC010000222.1:27945-48794 GCA_037975185.1 Centropyge bicolor | reverse complement strand
GGGGGGGGGGGGGGGTCACAATAAAGAGGTAGTTTACTGTACTTAAGCTGTGGCCGCTCTCTGTGTTGAGTCAGTGTTATGTGAGGCGGGCCCCCCCAGCTCAGATCGAGGAAGTCCTGAGGTGCACGTCTGCATGAGAGAGCGTTCACTGCACCAAGGAACGGCGCTCGCAGTGCTGCAGGATGACTGATGCTTGGAGCTCCTTTGACAAACTGTATATAAGGCCTGCACACTTTCACTCACTTTCACACCTTCCCGCTCACGATTTATTCTATTTGCCAGCTCGTGTTGCATCACTAATACCATTAGCCCGGCCTGCATTAGTCGGGTGATGTATGGCGGCGCTGAGGAAACCTGACTACATCCCTGCAAAGGTCAAGAAACGCTTGTGATACAGACACCCGCGCTCCACTCGCTCCAAACGCTCGCCTCCTTTTAGACAGAGCCGAATCAATAGCGCGGCTTTAAATAGGCCTCTGCATTATTTCTGTGTTTCTAAGTATGGCGCGCACATGTGCTGTGTTTTTCTGAAAGATATTTTCTACCGTTTCAGTAAACCAATCCGCCCCGCGGGAGGCAGGAATGCCCCGTCATCAGAGCGGCCGACCCACGCCGACTCTTAACGACCAACAGAAGTTTTTCTTGTATGTCCACATAAGTCGGCCATCGAGGTCCCATCGGACTATTAGAGCGAGTAGCCGTGCGTAAATTATGCAACAGATCAATGTGGAGAAACTTGACTATCTGCCATGTCAGGGAAAAGAGGATATGTGTGTCGACAGGCTGTGACTGTGACGGTCAGCTGGATGTCCGATTTTCTTCTGTGTCGTCTGACCTCATCACTGGTCAAACCAATCACTTCATCAGATTTTCATCTTAAAATTCTTCAATTAATTTTGGGGGTTGTTCCACAAAAATTCCGAAAATGAGGTGGCAGCTTTTTTTTTTTTTTTTGAACTATGTTTTTATTGAACATAAAAAAACACAATACAGAACGAAACACTCCTTGACAACATCCCATAATAAGTATGACAGTGCAGAAAACAAAACAAAGCCAAAAGAAGAAAAATAAGATAAAATAATATATATACACACACATACATACACATACATACATATTGAGGTGGCAGCTTTTAACAGTAACTTTTTCATCATTGCTTTAAGGTTTATTAAGCAGGTTTTTAGTTGTCCAACAGTAGACATAAATGAAATTGTGGTTCTAAAAGCAATAAAAATGACATTTAAAAACAGCAACGTGTTTTTACAAAAACAAACGTCTCCCATTACTCTGTGTAATCCACAGAAGGCAGCATTCATGCAGACAAGATTTCTTTGGTTTTGAAGCAGCTCCAATGGAAACTGTGACAGACTGTGGATTATCCCGAGTAACCACGACGTAGTTTTTGGAAAGACACACGGCTGCTGAATTATTAAAATGTAATTTTTCAATGCTGTGAGCAGCGCAAAAGAAATTTTCACCTCCAGTGAAGTGGGAGTGGAGGCAGACATTTAAGAGGTGGATGTTCCCAAAACTAAAAAAGTACCTGCATTGCACTGCATTTTAAAAAACTTTCTAAGTAATATATATAAAGTGAATTCACCTACTTTTGGGCTGTCACCTTGTGTTAGTATATGTAATATGAATAAATGTACTGCATCAGCATCGAGGAGCCAAAGCTGAATCAAGTTACAATACATGGAAACCAGTTTGCAATCTGATTCCCTCACTGTGATCACTGCACTGGGTTCAGCCATTAAAAAGCAGAACCATTGTAAAGTAGGACGACCCCTGAAGTATTCGGGCTTTGGCCTTGAAGGAAGCCTGAGGGGTCTCCACAGGGTTAATCCTGTGAGCACCAGTACGAAGCTAATGAGGAGCAGCCTGAGGTTCTGCTGGGACTAACAGGCTCAGATCTGAACCAGGCTGGCCCAGCTCAGGAGTTTGGGGTTTTGGCCGGACGGGCTCTCTCCTCGGCCCGAGCCCTGAGGGAGGGAGTAATCTGCGTGACGGCTCTCTGCAGCGGCTCTGTCAGGAGGTAGAAAAGCTCTGTGTTAGTTACAGTGCTTTTACACACAGAAGCATAATATGACAGGAAAAGAGTGGGAGAGATTTGATGGATAAACTGTGCTGTCAGGACAAGTCATGCCCGTCAGAGTGGGCACGGCGCTGCTGGGGAATTACACTGAATCATTAATGGAGCTCACAAAGAAAGAGGAAATAGGACAATTTATGAAAATGACTCTTCTCTCCAGGCTCGGCTGTGATAGAAACCAGACCCGTCCAGTAGCACAGAGCCTTCCTTCCTCTGTGGCCTCGGCAAAGGCTACACGAAGTGATGACCTCCCTCAAGCCCCGCACTTTGTTCTGCACACGTCCATATGGCCTTAATGTCATGCAATGAGCAGAGATCACACAGATGAGGAAGTGGTGAAGAGAGACCTGGTGGTGCTGGCGGGTGACAGATATTCGCCCTCCTCGTCGAGGAACATTCCTGCTCTTTCTGCAGCCAGAACCCATCTGTCTATCAGAAACAGCTGCCGCGTGTGTGCAGCCTATCAGACATCTGGTTGGGGACTCGGCGGCTACACCCCAGCAAACAAGCTCTCACAGATAAGATATGAAAGTGTCCCGTCATAATGGGATTTCTTGGACATGTTGGTCCACCACTGAAATATCTCAACATCTACTGGATGGATTGAAATTTGGTGCAGAGCTCATAGAATCCTAATGATCCTCTGACTTTTCATCCAGCAGCTCAAAATTTTACTTGTCAACTAAAAAAAAAAAAAAAAAAAAATCCAGTATATCAGATGGATCGGCGTGTAATTTAGTTCAGTCGTTCCTGGTACCCAGAGGATGAACCCTAAGATGAGACCTTTGTCGATCCCTTGACTTTTCCTCTAGTGCGAACATGAGGATGACATTTGTGGTTTTCGAGTGAAATGTCTCAACAACCATTGGATGAATTGCCGTAAAATCTGGTGCAGATGTTTCTGTTCGTGTGGATGAATTGAAATAACTTCGGTGATCCCTGAACTTTTCTCATGATCGGATCCAAAGTTCAGTTTGGCCAATACTGTGTTTCCTGACTAAATGTCTGTAAAACCAATGAAAAGCCCATAAACGTCACCTGTGTTGTGTTTAGTGCACATGTAATACAAAATACTGCACTCAAGTGAAGTAAATACCTTAAAACAGTATTTCATTATTTTCATTTTCTGCTGCTATACACATCTGCAAATATTGTACTTTTTACTCCACTACATTTATTTGATAGCTGTAGTTACTTTACAGATTCAGATTATTGATACAAAACATAAACAAATAACAGCAGTTTATAAAGTTATTAAAACTAGTTCCACTTTGTCAGCTGCATCGTTACAGTGATATTTAACTGTTTTATCATCCAGTGTAACAATGTCTTTTTCGTATTTCTACTTTTACTCGAGTACAAACACTGAGTACTTCTTCCATCACTGCAAACTCCAGCATGTTAAATTATCCAGCTTCTCTTCTCACAGATGCTCCTCTCTCTCTCCATCTCTCTCGCCCACAGATCCTCTCCTCCCAACGTATTTCCCCACCACCTCCGACATGGGTCCGTCTCCGCCCTCCTTCACCAATTACTTCCCCCCGGATGGCAGCCCGGTGCCGGGCGGAGAGACGACCACGTCGAGCGCCGGCTCTCCTCGCTTCCTCGGCCACGGGCTCAACGAGAACCTCATCCCCATCTACTGCTCCATCCTGGCTGCCGTGGTGGTTGGCCTGGTGGCTTACATCGTCTTCAAGAGGTCAGTCGGTCGAGAAGAACGAGATGAAAAGCTGCTTTGTGGTTAAATACATTAGCGCAATTGGGTTTTGCACCTCAGCGACAATAATGTGGGACAAAGCGGGTGGAGATCTGGTGGGTGGTGTTGGATAAAGTGGCAGATGTTGCCTCGGGCGAACATGGCTGTGAGGTGGCTGGTGAAATATTCAGGCCTGTCGGGGTGAAAGAGGTTTTGACCCAGTTCTAGAGAATCACTCTAATGTACCACAATGAGTTTTTCTAAAAACACTAAAGGTCACAACACTTAATGCACTGCAGAGATCACACACACACACACACACACACACGTTATGGAGGACACACAACAACACATGCAACCACTCATAGAGACACATAGGAACTCAGGCTAAAACACATCTGAAGCAAGTAAACAAGCTCATTAGAGGCATTGATTGTATGAAAAGTGCCAACCAGGGGAAACTCAAGTGCCAGACTTATCAGCGGAGTCACGCACACATCTGGCTCGTCCTCCTCTCGTTCTTATCGTCGAGCATAAACAAGATTACGTGAACTCCTTCAACACTCAATATTTTTACATGCAAACAGTTAACAGGAGGCTACTGTAGCTCTCAAGACCTCATGAATATTTCAGACATTGATTCATGAGTCTGAGCCATAGACTGTATAAAATATGGACGTAGTGTCCGTGACGTCACCCATAGGTTTCTGAAGAGCAAAAATGAAGTAAATCGTAGTGCGTAGCCATCTTGGTAGCCTACCTCCGGTTACTCCAAATATGGACAAAGAGGTGGAGCGAGGGCGGAGCTGAGGCGGGCCCTATGGGCCGGCTGAATGAACGCTATTGGCTGAAAAAAGCCGCTTTATTCGAAATAATCAAACTAGCTACGGCTAACCAGCTAGGTTAAATGCTAAATATCGTTGCTAGCCGGCTAACCCCACGACGATCTCTTTCCCAAACTCAGTGACTAGAATTAGCCGGGGTGACGCCCTTTAGACCGTCAGTGGCTAGTTGTCAAAGTGGCGCCACTTAGATTGACAGCTATGAATTGTGGATAATGATGTATGCTGTATAAGTTAAACGAACGGCTTATAAAAAAATTCGCCCCAGAGTTGTCATGGAGTACAAAAACAGCTTATGAGACTAGAGCCATGTTTTGAACCAGGCTGTAAATATGTTTTTTTCTGTCGTAAAGTCGGACATTTTAACATGGGGCTCAAATGTAATTGACTCCCTTCTGCAGCCTGCTCTAGCGGTTATTTGAGGAACTGCAGCTTTTTTGCACTTCCGCATTGGCTTCATTTTTCAGCGCCGGAGGTTGCCGCTTGGTCTGAGCATCATTTTATAGTTTTCAATTCTATTCTTAGGCAACACATGTTTATTTACTTGAATTTCATATATGTTTCTGAAACAAGGAGTCCATGAGAGAAAAATCATTGTTCCTGTATTGCAGTATGGAGTTAGTTAGTCCCAGTATTACAAGCATGGTAAGGATATATCAGACTTTCAGTTTCAAACAGTACATTAAGGTTTTGGTCTCTCCAGGAAAAAGGAAAACAGCTTCATGAGAGCAGACATGATTTAGTTAAGGTTTGTGGTTGTTTGCCTGCTGAGTTTTTTTTTGTTTGTTAGTACAATGTTTCCTCTGAATATCTGACAGCAATCATTTAAAATGCTGTTACCACTCAACTTTATTGCTCCATAACTTTGAGAACTGCAATGAAATCCAAATATCTAAAACTCAGGTTGGATCAAAACCAACCGTGTGACATCGAGCTGATCGTTATCTTCCTCTCACACGCCGTCTCTCTCCACAGGTGGAATAGCTGCAAGCAGAACAAGCAGGCGGCTAACAACCGCGCGGCTACAAACAACCAGATGGTGACGCCGGAGGGAGAGAAGCTGCACAGCGACAGCGGCATCTCGGTGGACAGCCAGAGTCTGCAGGAGCAGCAGCAGCAGCAGCAGCAGCAGCAGCAGCAGCAGGCCCAGGCCGAGGTCCAGGCTCAGCCCTCACACTCACACACACAGGAACAGATAGGTAAGACCGAAACACACCTTTACCTGTTGTCATAGACAGAAGTGAGCGAATGGGTTCTGATTCTTATGATTTCTTACTTAACATAACGTCCAACTTCATTTAGAGGATTTTCTATGAAATTCTTGCATAGTTGTGCTGTGTCCATTTTATTAGGTACACCTGTACAGTCTCATGCAACTGTTCTGACTTTTATAGTTCCTACAATGTTGTACAACAATTTTGACTGTTTTGCTGTCATTGAGGTCATATTCATCCTCATTATATGTAGGGGTGCTGCAAATAATCATGCATGTACACTGCAAAAATTAATAGTCTTAATATAAGAAATAAATACTTGGTTTGAGCAGATACAGACTAAAATTAAGTGAAATAATCTGCCAGTGCAGTAAGATAATCACACTTGGTAAGATTTCTTGAAATAAGAAAAAATATCTATATATTAGACAAGTGAGAAATGTCTTAAAATAAGAGGTGAAACACTTATTTCAAGTACTTTATGCAAGTCAAAGAATCTCAAAACTAGCTTTTCAATTCTTATTTCACTTTTGTTGTTAACTTAAATTGAGTGAAAAAAACCCTAAATCAAGAGCACCTTAACAAGATGATTCTTCTTAATTCAAGAGTTATGATTAGCTTAAGCTAATACCTAATATATAATAGCTAATAAGAGGTGGTCATGCGAGCAGTATCTGACATAATTCGACTTATTTTCTGTGAAAAATATCTAGTTTTAGGATCTCATTACTGACTAAGAAATAAAAAGACAAATATTCTCAAAACAAGAATAATAGTCTTAAACATCCTGTGCTTGCATAGTATATTGCGCTCAAAACAAGATCAAAAAGACTTTTTGGATAGATACAAGATTCAAAAACTTGGTTAGATTGTTAATTTTTGCAGTGTAATCATGAAGGACAAAAACATTACAAACACTCAGCATAGTGTAGCATTTGTAGACATGCAGCTGTGTAACGATGAGCTGTTGGATTGCATTTAACTGCACAGGTGTACTTCATGAAATTGTCACTGATGGTATATTGATAAAGGAAAAACATATTAATCAATACTGTGATCTGGAGTTCGCTCATACCATCCAGTCCCAGCATCAATTAATCAAACCCCAGGTGTGTCAACATCCAACATCTGTTCAATATAAAAACATGTGATAGGTGATAAATGCACCCCAAAACCACAACTTTCACTTCATCACAGAAACTTCACCTAAGAAACTGATCCAAGTCTGAATATATTCCTACTTCACACTGCGCTTCAATGTAGATCACATCGAGATCCTCTGAGATCTTGTGAACATGCGTGGTGGTTTTCCGTCCTTGTGCAAGCGTTTTCCTCAGAGCTAAGACACACTTCTGGGGATGCAGATCAAAACCTGCCTATCACCTCAGAACAGGACGGACAGCTAGCTGCCAGGAGCAGATAGGTGAGGCCAAATCTTCTTCAGTTAGTTTGACTCCTGATCACAAATGCTGAGATACGCCGTCAAAATATTCAGCGCTGACAGACGTTTGACACAGTTTCTATCTTAGTGCATTACAAATGAGAAATGTGATGTAAATGGAAAGTATGTAACAGCATCTGTGTGATCTATATTTGCCTTCACTTACTACTCCTCTATATTTGTCTGTGTTTGACTGGTGGAGTATTTTGGGCGTTTGTCTGTGGGACACGTAGACTCGCCGGCCAGACAAAATGTAAAAGGTTTTGAGAGATTAACTCAGTAGATCATGTCTGGCTTGGAGGGATAAAAACAACATTATGCACTTTACTGATCCATTATAAAGCAATTTACCATGAGTCTAATTTACTTCTTCAGAGCACTGAACTGAGAGAACGAGGACCAGTGTGGAGTTTACTTTTCTGCAACTGCTGTTGATTAAAGAAAAGAATATGTAGTTTGCACAATTTTCCAATGTCTTCTAATTAATCATGTCTAAAAAAACAATTGTCAGTGTCAACTAATTCCATTAAAACACCAAAATCCATCAACAAGTTTCTCAAAACAGCTGGACACATGTCAGGTTTTGGCTACAAAGACAATACTTGTTTGTCAAATCAATTTATTGTTTTTGGTCTTTTCATAGGATTTGTTAACAATGAAAAAAAGAATATCATCAGCATCATTTTTCAACTGTTGCAACTTCAACAAAAAGTGAAAAACAGGCACATTTTTTTTATGAACTACATGTATTTTAAATGTATTAGCAAACCACCACCTGATGCCTCCAACCAATCTTTTAAATTAGGAGATTTCACTCACTGCCCAACCACACAAAATGAGTCCAGGTGCATTGTGGGGAATCTGCACAGAGTGACCTTTAACAGCGTGGAGCAAAGCTGGAAGTGCTGCAGGAAGGAGGTGCGACCTGAAGCTTCCACCTTCTCTCAACGCTCAAACAGCACTTACATTAAAGAGATGAAACGCGCGTTCTCGCTCGATCTATACTCATAAACCTGAGACGCTTTTTACCTGAAGAAGAAGTCTCAAGTTCAGTCGTGATCTTGTTATTCGTTGGGTCATTCATGCTCCTCTCTCCGGCTTTCTCTCTGAGGATCTCATATGTTTCCTTCCTGGTCTTATTGTGAATTACGGCTCAGCCTAAAAAAATGGTTACAGGGATAATAATGTGCTAACAAGCCATAGAGACGGTAAATCCTCCCTCCAACAATCCCCACCACTGTGTCTTCTCTGGGATACCCATTACATTTTAATGAGGCTTGGGAAAAGCTTATTTTGTTTTTGTGTTGCGTTCGAGTCGCCCCCCTTTTCCATTCTTCCACTCGACAAATGCAGAGCCCGCTGCACGTCGAAGAAAAGAAGGAATGTCTTTGGGAGGAACAGCTCAGGATTGGTTCACTGAGAAGATGACTGGCCCGTTAACCCCCGGCGCCTCTTTAACTTGATCGCCTCATTAGCAGGTGTTGCGAGACGGGATCCAGGCCGGGTCTCGCTTTCAAAACCCAATCCTGCAGCAGCGTTTAGCACCTGCTAATTGGCATTAGCGCCGTCCGAGGGCGTTAAAAAGGCAGCACATGCTCTCGGGCTGGGGGTCGCCGGTTCCCCCACGACCAGCCGGGTTTGTTAAAACACGCGAGAGGGTGAGAATATGTGCTATAAATCCACGATAATCGCGGGGGGCTTCCTGTTCCCAGCGAACCATATTTTACTGGCGGCTAAAATAATGGGAACACCTCCAGTCAAAACAAGTCAAATAAGCCTTTAAAAAGAGAAATAGAGCAGTGAAAATGTCCCCTGTTTTGACTGACAACATTCAGACATGGTATTCCTTGCATGAGTCACAGATGAGGGGTGAGACATGAAGGACGCTCGGCCTCATTTCTCTCTGTCTCCATTAACAACAGCCATCTATCTGTGCACCCCCTCACCCCCCCCCATGCATATTGGATGTGTTTAAAATTTAAACAAAACTCGAAGCCCTCGCTCGCATCACCCATCCGAGCATCCCTGTCCTGAGTTTGACCTCACAGTCAGTCCTGACTATAAGTAACACAGATTGATTATTGACGACTGGAAACAAGTCTTAGTGAAGATTATTATAGGAATAACTCAACAGCCATCAAGGGGTTGCAGCTTAGTCTTGCTGACTGGTTGCGACTCTGGATGAGAGTCTGAGAGACAGTGCAGGCTTCAGTGTAACATTATCCAGCAGTAAGTTACAGTAATAATGTCGATGACTCACGTAATGCAGATTCAATAACGGAGGATGGATGATTTAATTCGTTGTCATTCGGCCACATTAAGGAGTTTCGATAAAACTTATCAGTGTTCCCACCATTGTTGGATTTGTCATATCAGTGTCTGTATCAGATGATGGAATTGAAATTAGTTAATTGAGGCAAAGTGATAACATTAAAAATTATTAAAATAACAATTAAAACTCTGTTGTATTAACAGTTGCTCAGCTCTGATTGTTGAGATGGAAAAAAGTAGTAAGGTTAGTTTTTGTATTTTTTCCAAGTCCAAGATTGAGCCAAAAAGTATATGTGAGATGATCATGTTAGTTTCTCCTGATCCTTTAGAGTCTGATCAAATATTTATTCCTACAGTTTTGAACATGAACATGAACAAACCGCTGAAGCTCAGGATTGGTTTTCGACTAAAACCAGAACTTAAAGTCCCTGAAAACTTGGCTTCAAATGTTGATTGTTTCTCTACAACACAGACATGACAATTCACCTACTGAGCTCATTTCACAAAACCAGTAACTTAGGGAAAAAACACTGTGTTCATGTCGGATCCTGTCGCTCATTGTAGAAGCTAATTGAGAAAATACGTTCTCAGGCCTTTAAGACTGAACTTTATCTCAAACTATATCCCTGAAAAAAGATGCTAAATGACTCTGACTGAAGGGGCTCAGGCGACTATTGTCTCAGAATCTCTTCGTTGAGTTTGGGGTTTAAATGGAAAAGTCATAAAAGACGTAGTGCAACGAATCACCGGCCTCAGGGAGAGACGAGTAAACTAGTAATAAGAAATATATTTTTCAAATTAGTAAAACAACCCCAGCGTCTCAGTGAGTTCTCGTGACGACCGTGAAGTCGTCAAATTAAAGCCCAATCAGCACATTTGAAAGCTTTATCGTGACTCAGGGTCCAATCAGCTGCCTGAACGTGCTGATTGAAACAGAGCGAGTACAAAGCTCCGCTGTGATTGGGAGTTCACATTTCAGAACAGACTGAACCGGTTCAGTGAACGACAGCTTGTATCGATTCTCAGAAATGAGGTTAAAACATCGGACAACATGTGGCCGTTATTATCGACGCTGCCTTGAAAATGAGGTGCGACGCCGGTTGAGACGCGGCCGAGGTCGAAGCATCGGTAGAAAGCAGGCCGCTGTGCCTGAGTTACAGATGGCTTCGCGTCAGTGTCTCTCTGCTCTTTGTCACCGACGACGTCTGTAGAGTGTCTGTTTAAACAGGAAGGAAGAGAGGGGAGCGATGTGGACCGTGGCTGTGGCTGGACAGAATCAATGCGGGTAGAAACAGCGAGCAGGTCGTCGCAATCCGAGCGTGTTTTATTACAGGAAAATATGGGGGAAAAAATGGGTTTTCAGGAAGGGAAGGGGGATGAGGACAGAGGGGGGGTATGACGTTAGAGGTCGACAAAAGAAGCCCCCTCTTCTAAAGCTTTAAAATAACCCTCTTGTACTACACTGCCCTGGCTAAAGGATGCATTTATAAAGACGAGAATACACCCACCGGACTCGGGGCTCCTCTCAGAAACGCCTCTGCATTCCCGAGGCGTTTCCATGGCGTCCCTCAATTGACAGCAGGTTAAGAGGTTTGTGGGAAAAGAGAGCGTTTGTCTCCCATCCTCATCCGGCTAATGACTCCGGTTGAACAGGTTCGGATGAGTGAGTGACACCACAGGGCCCCCTGCAGGGAAAACTGTGATTATCAGGGGCTTTTCCATTTCGAGGGACTTTCAGTATCTGGATGTTTTGATGGATGGGAAGTTATCTGTATTAAAAATTTGCCCTTGAATCTGAAACTAATGAAGGTGCAGTTAATGAATGACTGAAGAGAAACTGCTCAGTGAGAATAATTGTGTGAATAAGAAAAAGGTTGACGCTGATTTAAATATCACCACCAATCACCTGTGTCTTCTTCTACACCCTGTGTCAAGGGGGGCGGGTGAGGACTCAGGCGCATCACACAATCAATGCTGATTCAAAAAATGACTTTAATAAAAATAAAACAAAGTATCCACAAAACTTACGGCAAGACTTGGCAATGCAGCACAAGGACGTGAACGTGAACATGAAGACAAAACGTGAACGTGGAATAACGAGCGTGGTCAAAACGTGACATGAAGAATAACCTGGAGCAAACGTGAAGGGACGATCCGGCAACTGTGAACAAAAACAACTGACTTAAATAGTGTTGTGGTCTTGATTAGCATGAAAAGAAAACACAGGTGACATGATGAGGTGGGTGTGGCTGGTAAGTGACATGATACAGGGACTGGGTGAGAGACAAGACATGGATATAGAATATGGCAAACAGAACAGAAACCAGAACACAGAACTAGAACCGACAGAACTAAACATTACATATGGCGAGACTGGGTAAGGGCAGGACAGGACAATAACATGACAGGACTACACAGAAAGAACTAGGACAAACACAGGCAAAAACGAAGACAGAAAACTAAGGCACAAAGCTAACACAGAACACAGCAAGACAAATACAAGAATGAACATGAACACATGAACAGGACTATGGCAGAAACAAAACTATGGCAAAACAGAAACTATAGCATGGCCGTGACAAGACAGAACAAAACCAAAGGCTGAACTAAGACCTGAGTGCAAAACTGTGACACCCTGACATTATTCCTTTTCACTCTCTCTCTGCAGTGGTGAGGGTGGACGGCGGCCCCCAGCCTGACACGCCTCCCCCTGAAGTCTGAGGACGACGAGGAAGACGAGGAGGCGTCAGAGCTGAAGACAGGGAGAGGAGAGTCGGGACTTGAACCGTGGACCAAAATGAAAAGCAGGGGGGGGCCACATGGGAATGTAAAACTGATTCATATTCGAAGTGGCCACAGAGACTTGTGACTTGTGAGGACCCCCCCAGCACCTTTGGGCCACAGTTTGACTCTTCATCCCTGCATATAGAGTCCCACTCTATCAGTGTGCCTGGACACGACCTCTGCGGCAATATCAACCCCCGTCTGTACCGACGTCACTGCAGATACTTAATCGTAGATATACGCCAGTGCATCTCGTATTAACTGACTATTCCAGTATCTAATATTGACATAATTCTCACTAACTGCCAACGTAGTATCCTCTGCCCCTTTCTCAGCTTCCCCTCTTATTCCACAATCACTAGCCATGGAGCGTCTGTGCCTGAGAGGTAAACAGGCAGAGAGGTTCTCCATTATCTCCCCTTTCTTTTCCCCTGTGCATCAAAGAGCTCTTCCTCTTCCTCTCAGATAATCCTCCGCCTCCCCCCGTACGATTCGCTCTATTAGACCCCCGTCGTCATCGGCGATACAGAAAGCGACGGGGGGAGTCTCAACTTCATCTGAAGTTCCCTGCTCTTTTATCATTTAACCACATTTCATGGCATGTTGTCCTGTAAGATGTTTGCGTCATTGCTGGCTGCACCGACCCAAGCAAGTGACTCATATTTGGGAAGAAAGGTCAATTGCTGTGCAGCTCGCCGATCAACCGTTTTTCATCCGCAGCCTCCGTCCCCTCGCTCGCACGGCCCCCCCTCCCCCAGCACCTCCAGCCATTGTGTTTCACTCATTTCATGCTCATAATGGAACGCACCCCCCAAATGTTTGTCTGCATTACTTTCATGTTGCGGCTCGGGTTCCACGGCTGACTCAGCAGGGTGCCTCCACATGAGAGAGACGACTCTGGACCGTGGAGCTCTGCTGACTCACAGCGATGAGTCGGCGCGTCTGATGAGTGGGAAAAAAAAGGAGCTGTGACGTCATCGGTGACCCCCCAGAGCTGCTCGTTACAACAGATGCTTAAATGAATTTTTTGGTTACTGAAAAAAAATGTGTGAAGAGGAATCCCATCTGTTCTTTGCACTTGCCGAGCGGAAAATTGGGACACCCCTCAGAGGCAAACAGCTTCCACCGTCCTCAGCTCGCTGGCTCCGTCAGCGAGACAGAGCCTGATAAACAGGGCTGAGGCGCTAATGCGGCGGCGGCGGCGGCGCTCGCGTCAACACGGGGCCCCATTAGAGAGACGTCCTGACAGGCAGGTAGTAATTACCTCAGGGTTTCAGCTTCATTTACCCTCTGCTCCGCCGGGCTCAGCCACTTCTCATCGGGATTAATGCCGCGGCCGACAGAGGGCCGACACGGCTCTCTTTGAAGCCTCAACACCACATCACAGATCCCTTATCCAAGTCCGAGGCCACTGACATTTACTATATCGCCATGGTGATATAAAAGCACTTAGCGGCGAGGTTGGGTGGCACCTTTTATCACACAGGACCACCTTTTATGTTGGACCCCGCTGCTCGCACTGTAAAAGCAGTCGACATAGATATCTTGTAAAAGAAGTATACCGGAGCTGAGCTTGACCGCACTGCTTTTAGTATTCATTCCTACAGGGGCACGTACTTTCTCAGGGTCCCTCTTGTTGTGGTATGACTAAAAATAAAATGGAAAAAAAATGTAGAGATCTGTAGAGGATTTCTGTGAACAATCTGTAGTTGTATGATAGAGTAGGTAGGTAGACAGGTACAGATGTGAAGCAGCTGGAAAAAGGAACGTAGAAAGATACGGGTTGATCATATTAGTTAAATCCAACATCAGACACTGATGGATTTAATATTAAAAATATTCTACTCTCACTTTCTTGTCGAGATTTAAATGAGAAGATCGGACATCAATTTCTTGGACTATAACTATAAAAAGTGGTATCAACCTTCTCATTTGACTCTCGGGAAATAAGCGTACGAGCTATTACTTTACAGGAGAAATCACATGTGTTTGTCACCAGTCTGCACGGTTTAGTGAGCAGTAGATGGATACGAAATGTCAGAGCGAGTGAGTCATGTCATCCTGTGTGATGCCGCATGGGTCGGTCACATGGTCGCCAGCATCTTGAGACAATTCAACTTTCTCCACTTGTGATTCATCCTGTATCACGGCAGCGTTCTGAATGGAGACAAATAAAATGTATTTTCGCTCACAGTTGATGCGGACATGTGACCACACACACACACACACACACACACACACACACACAGAGCGACAGTATGATTCACTCCTCCACTGAGAGAGCTGACGTGATTCATCCTGATCCTCGCTGTGGCTGCGACATTAAAGCAGCTACAGTGAGTGACCGGCGTGTTGATTCAAAGGGAAAAAAAACTTCTCGACTCTTGTCAACCCCAGAAGCGCAATCAGCCCTCCAGCAGCGCTCTCATCCACCCTGAAGCCACTAATTCTCTCTCTCTCTAGCAGCTTGTGAAGCCACACACACAATGTAAGAATGTACAACCCCTGATATAAACAGATATATGCAAGACACAGGTTTCAGTTTGCTCTCACTCTGTTGTACATTGTTTTCGTCTTTATACTTTCCTGTTGGTTTATATCATGAATAGTATTACACTTTTTGGAATCAGTATTTTTTCTAACTGATCTTATTTTGTAGCACTTATTAGATGTAATATGAACGCACTCAAAGAGTGTACCCCAGTTCAAGTGCCTGTGTACAGTGTCAGGTGTCTTTCAGTTCGGAAGTTTGACTTTTTTTTTTTTTTTTTTGCAGTTTTTCCACTTATTTTATGATTTTATGTGATTTTCTTTAAGAGCTAATGAAGGATTTTAGTTATGAACCTTAGATGGAGACTCAAGCAAACTGTATAATCCTGGCACCAGTATAGAGACAAACAGGTCGCCAGTGAACACATACTGTATGTTAACTATAAATAGAGGCAACTAATCGGGTCATGTAGCATCACAAAAACATTTACATGTCACCTAAAGACGTCTTCTCTAAAACTCACATATGCTATCAGTCAGTAACTCTACTGTGCAGAGGTTTTGCATGTACAGTAAGTTTCATCATGTACCTCCATTTCAGAGGCGACAGGTCACGTTAAATCTGTCGGGGGCGGGCGGGGTTTCACTGTGATCTTATGATTAGGCTACAAACTCGATACAGACAGATCAGGACCTGCTCCCAAAACAGCTGAATGTCACCTGTACTTACCTACTAATGTAAAATGCATTGTGTAAATGTGAATTTCTTAGAGTTGATACAAGATACAAAAATACAGCATAAAATGTCAAAAAAACTAAAATGTGTGCAAATGAAATGAGCATCTATAATACAATAAACAGAGATGTCATTGCATCATGTGTCCGCTTCGTCTCTTCACTTTCTTTCAGAATTAGTTTGCTTTAGTTTTGCATTAGTTTAGTTTGCTTGTTCAAATTTATGAGAAGATCGATGCTCTCATGTCTGTTCAATAAATATGAAGCTAGAGTCAGAAGACAATTCGACTGGAAACCTTTCAGGGCCTCTAAAGTTTGCAAATTAACACATGAAATCTCATTTTGAATCCCTGAAGAAATCTGAAGAAGAAAAACAACAGTTGGCTGTTTTATAGGTGTTTTGTGCCAGAGTATTTCTTGGCGGGGGCCTGGACTTCCTGGAGTCTCTGTTTGCTGCCTGACAAACTAAAAGTGACAACGAGATAATCTGACACATAAGCCTCCATCAAACTACCGTGTAGTTTTCAGTAGTTTCTCCTGCACAGACATGAGCGAGTTATTGATTTACTCATCAACTCCTGACAAAAAAAGCGAACAAGCATATTTCCCAAAATATCAAACTATTCCTTTAATTCAATATTGGGTTTGGGATTGACACATGCAGACAACATAAGAGGGTTAGAGAAACCTCAGTGAACTTTGATTCTACTTTTTGACATTTTAAATTATTCAAGTTATTCCCAAAGTTTACTGTACAGACCTCAAAGCCTCCTGAACAAATGTTCACAATAAGCTGCACTGACTCGATGTTATAAGCCTTACGAAATGCACTTTTGGTATTTTTTTCCCCCCTCTTTACAAAACACCCTCGAGCATTTGTGAAAATGACCTCAAGCAAATGAAAATAAAATGCCGAAACCAGAAAGTATGGAGCGGCGGACCGGCAGCCAAACCGCAGTCAAAAGCAGGACCATATGTGTGAGTCTGTTGGACCTGGCTTCCCTGCAGCCTTATCACATCCAGGGGTTTTTCCTCCGGAGATGTGTCAGAGATGGATCCGCAGAGATAAACCCTCCACTGGAACAAGTCGAGCACCAGAGGAGGAAAGCCACCAAATATCTGTAGTCGCTGGGAAAAGGTTCAACAAGAGTCCTTTTACTTAACAAACAAAACAAACAGTGTGAAAGTGAAGTTTTTGGTCTTATTTATAAAAACAATAGACAGTTTTGCAAGATACTTTCAACTAAAAATAATTTATAACTTTTTGGCTACAAGAAAAATGTTAAATGTATGGGGTATTAGAGAATCCAGTGAATGGCTACCTAAAACACCAGTTTATATTAGAAGGATATTATGCTAATAACAAAAGATATCTAGAGAGATGGGAAAAGTTTATTGAAGCTGAAGGGTGGTAATTAAATATATATGCTGCCTAACTGAAAATGCGATACTGTTGGTATTATTTCTCTTATTATTATTACTATCATCTGGTAATTTGGATTGTCAAACTTTAATTAATTTGAATATTAAGCCAAGTTGGATCCTTAAGTAGACGACTATTTGACCCCCTGTTATTTGTTGTGTTGTTTTTGTTGTTGTTTTTAGACATATTATCAGTGTTGTCCTTTGCTCTTTGTTTGTTTGTTTGTTTGTTTTGTTTGTTTGTCTGTTTTATTTAGTCTTGTTTTTTTTTGTTTTTGGGTTTTTTTTGGGGGTTTTTTTTCTTCCGTAATGGTGTGGTATGTTTTGTTTTGGTCTGGACAGTTTGTTTGTGCAGTGATGTCTTTGTTTATGATTGTGTTGTCTTTGGTCCTGTTTGATGTTTAAAAAACAAACAAAAAAAACAAACAGTGTGAAATGCTTCTGTACAGCTTTCCCCCTTCATTTCTATATGAAGGTCTGAATGCAGCAAACCACGCTGAGATGGGCTTGACAGATAGACTGCAGAGTTTTAATTTGATCAGCAGGGAGCACTTATACAGAGACTCTAATCAAACTAAGTTTTTCTCCCTGTCAAGATGAATCAAAAGTGCAAGTCAGCTGAAATGACAAAATAAAAGAAGCCTTGAGATTTAAGGGAACAGACATGCCCATTGAAGGAAAAATGAGGACATACTAAAATGTGCTTGAGGCGATAAAACTCGACTCATATAGAAACACACAGTCACCTTCAGATATAAGATGAGTGCTTGTTGTTAACAGACACTTTTATGAGCACGTGAAATTTACAGTGCAAAATCGTGTCCAAAGATTGAGAAAACAGGAAGCCATTTTTAAAGAAATCCTCCCTTCAGTGTCAAATACTCGTCTCGGTAGGTTTGCATTTTTGGCTCATGTCTTTGTAGAGGTTGGAATCCGCTTACATCAAAGCAAAAGAAGAGAGGCCGTCCTCTCCATAAAAACGCCATCATTGATCATTGTTCAAAAGCCTAAAGTCACTGTGTTTACCTGACAAAGCTCTTTCCTGCTCGTGCAAAGACGGAAGTCGCCTGATGCTGTTATAACAAAATGTCTTAGGTGTTAACAAAGTGTCAGACTTGGACATGAGGCTGTTCACATCCTCAGACTGAGACTGTGCAACAGCCTTCATTCGACAAGAGTTACACACTTTCATCTTAGTGGACAAAAAAAGTAGACAAGAAATAAATGACTATAAATATTCTCAAATGACAGTCCTGGTTCATGTGTCGTCTGCTCATTCAATTCAATGTGGCAAATGAGATTCGGAAAAACGTGTCAGAATCCATCTTTCAGTGCGAAGCAGTAGATTCTCTATTCTTTGAATTGACATTTATATTTCAAGAGTCTGTTCACTCACATCACATGAAAAACACCAGTTCATTTCAAAGCCAGTCTGAGGTCGACTGTCACACATCCATCCCTCAATTAAGAAGAATTATGTTCTTTGGGAGCAAATATAATTCATTAGCATCTACAATAAACAATGTTGGTTTGTTCCAACTATAACTATGATCTTTTCCTAACTTAAGTATTTTTTTGTGCCTGAAACAAACCAAACTCTAACCTCAGCGGCCGCACTCGAACCAATCATTTTTGGAATTGTTGTATTTGTTTTGGAGGCTTTTTGTCATTTAGACAAACAATAAAAGCCACATTTTCCAAAATGTATAAAGAAATGTGCACAGAAATAAATAAATCCACTGCCATTAAATAGCTAAGTGGCAGGTTTCTGCATCTGTAGTGAGATATAGCCAGTCTCTAATATTACAGCTGTGTATTATCAAAGTCAGGTTATCTGCTCCGACAGTATCTGAACGCATGTGGACTGTTCATAACTTATCCTGACTTTTCCTCTTTAGAATGACTGAAGTGACAACAAGGCAGAGAGAAAAATAGCTACATCCCCCGAGACAGGAAGCGGCAGGATTTATGGGAAATGTGGCTCTCGTTTTGAAAACATAAAACACTACATGTTGCACCTCTAATGTTTCCGACCGGAGCAGGTTGGAGTGAAATCAAAATGCTGGAACACTAACACACATCTGCAGCTACATATCTTGGACACATCGTGAGCTGAGGGAGGATATTTTTGGAAAATGGCGTCTTTCCATATCGCGGAGGAAGGAGCGAATCTATGAAGGTCTTTCAGTTTGAAGTCCTTGTTGTGATGTTGAAACACCTGATGAATAAATATACGAGGCACAGAGGAATAAAATGCACAAACGCACAGCTGCAGAACAAAAAGTCTTGATTGTGTTTTGGCGTTTTTGCACTTCTGTCCTATCAGTGTTTTATCTGCAGGGGGAGAAATCGGCGTGGGAGAGCTGGCTCCGGATCCAAGCGGCAACCTCCAGCGCTGAAAAATGAAGCCAATGCGGAAGTGCAAAAAAGCTGCAGTTCCTCGAATAACCGCTAGAGCAGGCTGCAGAAGGGAGTCAATTACATTTGAGCCCCATGTTAAAATGTCTGATTTTACGACAGAGAAAAACATATTTACAGCCTGGTTCAAAACATGGCTCTAGTCTCATAAGCTGTTTTTCTACTCCATGACAACTTTGGGGGGGGGGGGGGGGTCTAAAGGGCGTCACCCCGGCTAATTCTAGTCACTGAGTTTGGGAAACAGATCGTCGTGGGGTTAGCTGGCTAGCAACGATATTTAGCATTTAACCTAGCTGGTTAGCCGTAGCTAGTTTGATTATTTCGATAAAACGGCTTTTTTCAGTTAATAGCGTTCATTCGACCCGCCTCAGCTCCGCCTTCGCTCCACCTCTTTGTCCATATTTGGAGTAACCGGAGGTAGGCTACCAAGATGGCTACGCACTACGATTTGCTTCATTTTTGCTCTTCAGAAACCTATGGGTGACGTCACGGACACTACGTCCATATTTTATACAGTCTATGTCCGGATCACATGTCGGGCACATCAGGAAACCATCCGGCACAGCAGCAGTTAACATAAGCAAATCCACCGGTCCACCCCGGCCATCCCACCTGGACGGGGATGGGGGGGTGGGGGGGGGACCACCTGAGCGAGGAGTCAAAAAGGACAGACCTGGAGCTGAAAAATGAGAAGCTGTGGACCTGAGAGTGATGGCGTCCAGCTGCAGGAGCTCCATCCTGTGCCACCTCGCTCGGACAGCCCAGCCCACCACAAACCCTCATCAGTCACACTCATGCTAATTCATCACGCTGCACTTGTTGCTGTGGGACTTCTAAGGCCGCACAGTTGAAAAGAAAACCGAGGGTTTTTGTCTGGAAATACGAGCCTCAAGTATCACACGGTACCGCATAGATCTCATGCTCTGGACAAATTCATAAATCAAATCCATATGTACACAGAGCCCTTCTGCTATTTACACCTTTGCAGGAGAAAAGGTAAACATACAGTCAGCTTCATTGTGTAAAGTTATACTCTTGACGACAGGTAATCATCAGACAAATTACTTCTTAAATAAACTTATTTTACCTCGGTTACATAAATTATTCCTGTTTGTTTAACTCTCTATTTTTAGATTCACTAAGAAACCTCAAATATGCCTCCACTCGGCTCCGACGCAGCGACTGAATGGATTTTCATGCACGGATCTGGTTTGCTAATTTCCTTCTCTGCTATAAAGCAGCGCGGACAACATAGCTGACTAATGAAATGTCAGAGTGAGACTCAGCGGGAACCAGTTTACCCACATCTAGAAGTGACTGTCGCCTCGGATCAAGAGAGAGATTAATTATTTTATGGCAGGCTTAGATTTTATATTCCTTCTCTCAGCTCGACCTCGGATGAGAAAAATAAAAGCGTGCCGTGGTTGTAAGCACCCTCACTTT
>JBBMOC010000222.1:0-18338 GCA_037975185.1 Centropyge bicolor | reverse complement strand
TGGCTACGCACTACGATTTGCTTCATTTTTGCTCTTCAGAAACCTATGGGTGACGTCACGGACACTACGTCCATATTTTATACAGTCTATGATACAGATACAGATAATATAGATGGTTGAACAGATACAGATAGTGGTGTACTCGCTCATCCCTACTCAAAACTGTTCCTGAAGAGTCTGGCATCGATTGGCATTTTAACGGTCCTGCACGGTGTGACGTTCACTGAACCTGTGAGGTCGCTGTTATTTCAGACTGTTGAGACTTTTAAACATGAAGGAAGAAGTGTTTTTTCCCCCCAACAGCCTAAACAGCTGCCCACCTCATACAGCAAACCATTTACACTTGATTTGTATTCAGTGCAAACTACCATAACATTACGTGCTAAGAGCAACATAATGCACCGCTAATGCACAACATGACGATAACAGTGCGACGTTACGGGCTGCCTTTCAGCGTCCACGTGAAGACGGGTGGCTTAATGCACTAAAGAGTCACATTGTGCGATGAGGTCTGTGGGGCCAGATTTGACAATGAGCCTCATAGAGCCGCTCCTCAACATGAAAAATGAAGTGACTCATCTATGAGTGCATCTGCTGAAAGAAGTGAGTTAATGCATCAGACAGACAAGGGAAGATCAAAAACCCCGGCACCCAAGCTCTTGGCTGCGGGGCCGTCCAGGAGAGTGGACGTTCATCATGAATGCCACCCCTCAAGATATCACTCCAGCCCATCAGCGTCTCCACAGCGAGCCTGGATGAGAATGCAAAAAGTGTATTAATGGGTTTGGATGAAAGCATCTGTGCGCCGCGGAGCTCTCTATTTCTGTCTATAATGAGCTCAAAGATGGCAAAGTTAAGAATGTTAGTTATGTAAACTGGACTCAGTTTGGCGTCACTCAGCTGTTTATATTACTGTGGGTCTATAATTAGGACGGTGGAGACATTTGATTTGAAGGAAAAGGTCACCGAGGATTTGAAGCACTAAACTTTAACTCTTTGAAGCCAAAGTCAGATCTAACAAACGCTGACGAAATCTTCCACTCTATTCTATCCTGGGCTTCTCGCAGACTCGCTGATGGTAACATCCAGCCTCCAACCTGTCGCACATGGCACAGGTGTCCATCGTATCACCTGGTTCAAAACTAGGGATGAGCGAGTACACCACTATCTGTATCTGTTCAACCATCTATATTATCTGTATCTGTATCTGTACTCGGAGTGGGCGGGGCCTGGGTCGGAAGTGGAAGCGGAAATGGGTGGGGCTTAAAAACGGTACATTATTTTAAGTCTGAAATTGATGTGATCAGCAGTTGCTTATCTACTGTATTCAAAGAATATATACAGTATATAAAGCTTAATTTGTAATATTCATAATATTACATTTATTTTTATGAACTGTAGTGAGAAAGTGTCAGATACTGCATGCAGCCACATACAATAAAAATATTAATATAGGCTACTTTGTGTGTTCAGCTATATGTGTGTATGTGTATAAGTGGTCTGTAAGACTGTTTATTTTTTAATGATCTGTGTGAACTTCATGATTCATGAAACATCCAGTGATGGCAAACAGGGAAATAATATGTCAGCCTTGTTCACTGTATTCTTCTCAAAAGCACCGCGTTCACTACGAGCAAAGTTTTCTGACTGATTTATATCACCATCCAAACTAAGAGCAAGCAGACGGTAAAAAAAAAACAAAACAAAACAAAAAAACCCCGACAGGACTGGAGGCAGGGACCAAAGTAACACGAGCCGTTTTCAGCTCTGTCTTGTCAAATGCACGGTGTACGTTATGAGAGACGTGTCTGTGTAGGGAGGGGCGGGCGCTGTGTGTGACTGGCCAATCACAGAGCGCGAAGACAGTCAGTTACACAGTGAGGATTTTCCTTCAGCAAGAGCACAGATATTGACAGGTTTTACTCGTATCATACTTGTATTCGTCAAAAATGCTTTATCCGTAATGGATAGTCGTCTGAAACGAGGCTCATCCCTATTCAAAACCCTCTGCGTCCGCCGCTGTCGTCACGGCTGACGTATTCTGCAGCTCACAGACGACAGATGCTCTCCTCTGTGTGGTGCCTTTAGTGTGAGGTCAAGCTCATATTCACCTTCACCTCCATCCGCTGACACCGTCCGTCCACTCACATCGACCTGTGAACCAAACATTATCCAGGTCTGGAGAGAGGTGCCGGAGTTGTGACATGATCCATCGCTGACGAATGCTTTGAATACTTAAAGCTGAAGGTATTCCTGAGCTGAGAGTGGGTTAAAGAGGTGTAACCCCCGTTTAGCTAACGGAGAAACTTTGGATCCAGTTTGGTGGGAATTTTCGTGTAGGGTATAAAAGCATAGGGGGAAACTTTCTCCACTCCACTCTCTTAAAACTACTGTCAATTATGGTTTTACGCCAATTTAAAGTATTTATGTTAATGAGAGCAATCTTCCAAGTCAAATTTCTTGCATGTGTAAACTCACTGGGCCTTTAAATCCAAAAGGTAATTTTCAACCAGAGGAACTCTGCAAAGCTCCTTGGAAAAGTTGAGTTGCCTGCAAGAAAGGTGCAACCCTCTGGATGCAGTTCATTAATTAGACTGAAAATGTTCAAATATTCAAAACCTTAAACAGTTGTTTCTTCTAGTTTTGTTCACGAAATCTTACAGATGTACAAAATGCAAACATCCTGGTTTCAAAGAGTCAAGGTATTTTGCTGTGTGTCAGTGTGTAAGGCAGATGGAGGTTTTATAGGTTGTGCTGTAAAATGAAGAAAAATAAGAGGTTAAATGTAAAAAGGGAAACACAAAACATACATCACCTGCAGTGAACCGCGCTGGTAAAGGTCAGGAGCTTCTGTGATTTCACACCTGTGGAGCTTTTCAGTCCTCATGGTTACAAGGTTCAGAACAAAATGTGAAAATAGGCTTTTTGCTGTCTGTAATTGTTTCATTATTGGCTTAGTTTAACACCATATTAAGCACAATAAAATCCCGTGACTCCTCTCTTCAAAGGTACGACTCTCTCAACCTGCCTGGATGCAATTTCACCGGAATAGTTTCCCAATCGTAAAAGTTAAAATCTGGTTGAAAACATTTGCGCCGTTACATTAGCATTAGGTGCAATCAAAGCCATCGGCCGACCGCAAGCCTTTCAACTGGTTTGGAGGTGGATTCTTCTTTTACTGCAGACCGGGGAACAGTTTGTGATCCCACAAACGGCTGTGCACAGACGTATTTACTGTAAAGGCCTAATTGAAAGAAGAGAGACGCTGCAGTTGAAACTGCTCTGTTGATGTTAACTTTATCTTTCAGATCTACATGATGAATCCTTTAATTTAGGTGTGTCACTCTTTTCTTTCTTTGTCCTCTCGTCTTCCTCTCAGCCACACCTGTTCCTCGTCCTTGAATGCCTCCCAGTGTTTCCTCCCTCTGCAGGAGCGAGGCAGCCACAACCTGTGGACGAGCTTCCTCCAGGTGCCACTGATTAGTTCATCAAAGGTAAAAGGCTTTAAAAGGGATCTGGACCTGTTCTACTGTTTTGAATGTCCTGCCAAAGACAGAGACCAAATTTAAACTAGACTAGTTGTGCTTTGAGATAAAAGCCCACATGCTCTCGTGCAGCTGAGGTTTATAGACCACAGTGGTGTTACCACTAAAATAAGGGCTACAATACTCAAAGCTCAAAATCCAGGTAGGCTACTGCACCTTAAAACATCTTTTGTTTTGTCCTCTGTCAATTAAATTCATTGTACATTATGAACATGCAGGTGATAATGTTTTTTTTTCTGAAGGTGAAACAGGAGGTAACAACACAAAGGTTAACTTAGAGCATCCATTGCTTGTTTTTGGCAGAGTTAGCGGGAGTGGAAGCTGTTTGCTTCTTTATGAGCCATATGCCTCTCTCTCTCTCTCTCTCTCTCTCTCTCTCTCTCTCTCTCTCTCTCTCTCACTATACAGTGCTTATGTGACTGGTTTTAATGTTTGGGTTAGCCAATGGGCTAGCCAAAAGCAGGTAGCTGCTACCTAGCTGTCTTGCTACAGCTTGCACGTAGCACGACACACAACAGAGGACACACAGATGAGAAGTACAAAGTAGACTGAGATGAATGTTGAATAGTCCGGTAGGAGAGGCAAAGGTATTAGACGGTGGTAGAGCTAGGGCAAATAGAGATCGCTGCCGTGACTGAAACTCCGAAGGCGAGGTAGGCGAGCAATAAATGAACAGCAGGACAAACGTACTGTCTGAACTACTGACGGTGTCTGCGACCAGCGCTTTGGCACATGCGCGATTCATTTACACCCTGGACGCCAGGGGGGGTCACATCTTCCTGCTGGGAGGGACTGAGCTGACAGTTAGTGCTTTAGGATGCGGCAGAGTCCACGGCAGTGTCCGCTGGCATACACAGTAATATATGAATGGGATATCACATGCGGTGCCCAGACTGCCGTCAACACAACATCCAGTTTTCCTTGGGTGGGCAGAGCATGTCCGTGGGTGGGCACTGCCCACCCCCTGGTAACGCCCTCGATAGACCAACTTTTGGAAATGATTGATTTGACTTATTAATGGTGCTAAATGAAAAGTCAAGGCATCATCAACGTGGTGACAGCACACCCTGAGGCAGACATGCATGTGTTTATTAAATTTCATGGTGATCCTTCCAATATTTGTTGAGACACTTCACTAAAAACCACAAATGACGACCTCATACCAAAACAGACTATTATTGCCATCGACAAAACTACTTTTTCTACAAGAAGGTTGGCATTTTTTTCCACCCTAACAAAATGGGTTTTCACGGCTTTCAACAAAAAGTCTCTTGTCATTCTAAAGTTACGCTGGTGAACACATGCACAACAGTACCACACCGGTCAAACATACCAAAATACAGATGTTCCTGAACACACACAGACAAAAGGTCACGACCTTGAGAAAGTTATTTGACATGAAATTAGCCGACGGGCCGTGAGTCTCTGCTGTGTTGTGACAGTTGAAACAGCAGTGGGCGTCTGGATGGACTGACATGTGAACAAGACTCCAAGAAGTCGCGGCAGGTGTTTCAGCTCCAGAAACCAAACCACGTCAGGTGTCGGGGCCCAGAATTACCTCCACTTTTATTCCCGACGGGGCCGAACTGTGAGGTCCTGCTCACACAGCTGTCCAAATTGACTCCGCAATAGTTGTGAAGAGGCACCAGCTGTCAGCAGAAACCGAACATAATCAAGCTTTTTTTAAAGGTGCTAGTTATTGGAATCAGTGTTTGAGTGTGAAGGCTTTGGAGAACCTCTTCATTTTCAGTCCCTGCTATTTGTTTATTCTGTCTATTCAACTCATTTCCCCTCTCTTCCTGGTAAGCTTTCATTTTTTTTTTTGGGCCTATTTGCTTCATCAGAATAAAATGCGCACACCAAAACGAGTAGATGAGCATCAACAACAATCACCTCTCTCTCCTGCTTCACCAAATTGGAAAATACACCGGATCTCATTGGGCGTGTAGTTCAGAGTCCATCAGGCTGATGCTGGTGCGGTTTGTTTGCGAGGAGGCTGGAGGTTATTTTCTCAGCACAGACATGCTCTTAGCCCTGCAGAGGGGGGAAATGCAGCGGCGTGGAATAGAGAGCTTTTTAAAAGCCAGTGAATAAAAGCTTTGACATCCCCTCTGCCCTGCGTCCCCGCCGCCGTTCCCATCTTCTGTTTCCTCCAGCCGCCCCTCACGCCACTGTTTCTACCAGAGCACGTCGAGATGCAGCGAACACAATTAAGCCCGATGTAATGAAATCACACTGTGCTCTGGTTAATGGAGATGTTGGTGAACGGGGTCAGCGAGTGTACTCAGTGTGTGTGTGTGTGTGTGTGTGTGGATAATAGAGGCAGCTGTCAGGCGTTTCTTTTATGATTTTCAAATGCACCACCAGCTTCACCTTTCTCTTTAAAACAGTCTACAAACGAGAGATTCAAGCTAAGGATCGACTAGCTCCTATAAAAATCCCCCACTTAGATATGATGATACCTCATCAATATAAAGTGTTTATTTGACAGAGATATTACGGCGGCGTGTCCCTGTACAACACTTTCTTAATTAACCTCGTAAAAAATAGTGGAGTGTTTAGTCTGGCTGACGGACAAAGTGAAGTGTTATATCTCAACCTCTTGCGCGCTGCCAAGACTGACAAAGAACTTCAAATACATCTATTGCACAAGTTCATAATGAAAGTAAAAACAATTTTTCCACCGCACGTTGAATAATAAATGTAATTTCAACATCGCTGCCAAATTGCCTGAGCAAGAACAGCCCACTAAAAAACACATTATACCGAACATAACAACACTTCATTACACTCGGTGCGACCTTATCCGGCGACACCTCCACGCACAATCTGATAGATTAAATACTCATTGACATTTAATTCCTGGATCACATCCTAGCGAGCCGGTGACCTCCGATCGGCGCTGAGTGAGTCAGCCCGACGCCTCATTATACGCCGCACTGTAGATGTCAAGTCCTCACGCGCAGGAGCGAGCGGAATCAGAAATCGAACTCCGTCCTCGACCTCGAATATTCAAGTGGCCCTCGAACGCAACGATTCTGAGCAGTAAATCAAGCAGATAATGAAAAAGGTCCATATGGGCAGCAGCAGAAGCACAAGACCAGATTAATGGAGCTAATGAGGTGGATGTGTAGCACGGCAGCACCGGGCTGCTGTTTGGAGGGACGAAGCACACGAGGTCGTCCAGTAAGTCGAAAGAAAGGCCGAGCTTTCAGGCTAGCAGCCAGTCGTCCAGATGATGTTATTGTTGAAACTGGAAACTAATAGTTGAAAGTCGTGTTGTATTTGGAAGTGGGCTGTTGTTTTGTTCAGTCTGGAGGAAGTGAGCCATCAATAATAGAAGCTGTTTCTATTGTGGGTTGGATGATTTTACAGGACAGGATAAATGTCCAGTGTTTGAAAAACAGCAAAGGTTGAAGATAAGAAGGGACTGTTAAACCTGTAAAAACTGATGACTTGTCATAAAAGACTTTGAGTCAAGGTGTTGGCTAGTGTAGTAACAGAAACCTGGATCCACAAAAGTATAGATTAAACATGATTTAATGCACGTTTTCAATTTGTGCAGAAGAAGATGGAATGAAAAATCCCGGAATTTCAAAATAAATGGAAAAGTTGATTTATTAATATAAACAAATGGAACCAGACAAAAACAGCAGATTTGTTTGGATAGATGATGAATTTTAACATGAAACAGACATAAATGGATCCAGTGTTTGTTGTTCAAGGTTCGACCAGCATCTTTTAACTACGTCCTCTCGTTGTGCTCTTCTTCTGCAGCGCCAGACTGGAGAATTGGCGCCACCAGCTGTTTACCTCCATGTGCTTAATATTCATCATGGCGATCTCATTAAAAGGCATCTTAAAACTTTGGCTATTCCTTAATCTAAGTGCTTCAAATTTGTAAACTTTGACTCTGTATCTTCTCCAGATCTCCTGTGTTTTAGTTGCCTGACCTGAACCAGACTGTAACCATACAGCATGTGACACATAGAGACACATGGCAGGAATGCATGATTAAAAAAAACCAGCCTTCACGCCCCGTCTTGTCCGCGCACACGCAGACTGCTTGTGTTTATATTTGGCTTTGTCTTAAACGTCTCAAACGGCTGGTGAGAGATTTACAGACGAGCGGAGTGCCATTAAAAACGTTACTGCCGAGGTGCTGTTTAGGCTACTCACATTTGAAGGAGGTGCTGCTATTTGTGCTCTTCCTTGGAACTGTGGTGCGTAAACATGACACTGCTTATGGTTTACGTTCAAGTGCTTGTTTATCTGAACACAAATAAAAGTATTGCAGCGTGATTTATTGCCGCTCACTGCTCAGGTCTCTCTCCTCTCGACCCCTCCCTCCCCTCGCTCTCAGACTGCGGCGGTGCTAATGGGCAGGCCGGGCGGGTTACCGACTCCTCTGGGGTATTAATCAGCTAACTGGCTGCCGTGGAGGTGGGCGAGGCTCCTTACACTGATGCACAGGCTTTTTAATCAAAACTTCCTGCACAAATTACCGCGTGTTTGAAAGGCTGATTCAATTACGGCTTTGATCTCTTGAAGCCAATTTAGCTCTTCCTGTCGGATCACATATGTATGTATATGTGCAAACAAACAGGCGAACAGGAGGATGCATGTGAGAAACTGGGCTAAAATGTGTGATTCAGGAACATTAATGCAGAATAAAATTGGCTTCATGAGCTGCATTGAAATCACCATTAGAACTAATGCTGTGTTTTCATCCTCTCACTGAAGCTCTCACTCAGGTGCAGACGTCCATCTAACAGCTCCTTTTGAGCCGGCGCTGGCTCCAGACCAACACTATTATTGCCCTCTTTACATTCAAAGCCTCGAATATGACTTCATCCAGAAATGATTTGTGCGCCAGGCGTTTTAACCAAAAGACTCAAGGAGATTTTCAACAACGCTCACCTGGGGAATTGAACCCGCGACCCTGCGATCACATGACACCCGAGACGTCTGATGGAGGAGAGGGTGATTATGGGATATATGATAGGAGTGAGGAAACGTATCTGTGATCGTTGGCTCGGCCGTGGTGCGTTTGTGTCCTGCTTCTTGTGTGGGTCAAAGAAGACTGAACAGATAAATTAAGTTGACAATAACACAAAAGACAAAACTGACCTTTTTGCTCCACTTGGCCACCTCCACACACGTCTGGCACCCGAGCGACCTCACACAAACTGCAAGATGTATTTGCAAATGCAATGTCACCCAGCTCTTGTGTGCACTGTTGAAACTCATCTGTAGTCCATTAAAGTCACGAGTGCTTCAGTTTCACAGAGAGGTTCGCTGTCGGGGCTTGTTTGCTGTAAACTGACTGTTCCCCTTTTTAAGAGATTTTTTTTTAAAAAGTACAGTCGGTACATTTCAGATATCAACAGCAAAGACAGCGGCCACACTTCAGGCAAATGACGCAGATAAGAAGGATCAAAACCAAATTACGGTTGAATTCAATCTCTCTTGTTAGGGCACTTTGTGCTGCAGGAATCCAGGAAGCACAACACTTAAACAGGAGGAGAGAGAGGGTGGAAAAGATGGAGAGGGATATATAAGGAAACAAGGCTGGAGAAGATGGTATAGAGAGGAGGGAAGACTTCTCTGTGGAGGACTGTCCGGATGAATCATGGGGTGGAACAAACGCTGTCCACTCTGAACTAATGGGGAGGGAATTTATGGTAACACTTAAAGAATGAGATCAATAGGAGCAGAGCTTCCAGCAGGTAGGAGAGGGAGGAGGGGGGGCGGCCCGACAGAGGGTCAGCGCCGTCCAAACAGGATCGGTTACAGGTCTGTTAAGGTCCTTACACACTGGGAATGATGTGAAATTGCGACATATTCGGAGACGCGCCTGACTATACATATCAAGCGAGATGCGATTTTGCGACTTTCCGGGGGGGAAAAAAGACGCGTCCCGTGAGGAAGCGAGAGGACGAAAATAGAGTCAACCGAGACCTAATTGTTATGTGACAGCAACGTGATTGAGTTTGAGACAGTGAAAATACAAATAGTATATTTTATCTAAACAGGTTAGCTTACGAGCTAAAGCTAAATAGCATAGATTAAAGTTAAAACAAAGACGTTTAACAAACCGTTTAATCACACAAACCATCGTCATATGCGAGATCCGACGCTATAACTCTCCACAAGTTGTACTTCACGTCTTCATCCTTGTAATTATTTATTTATTTATTTTAATCAAAAAGCACTCTGTTCTCCGACACGTAAACAATTAGCCGGTCGACCATGTTGGATACGCCAATGAATGTGACGGCTCAACAACTCGCAATCTGATTGGTCAGAAGTGGACACACAGGATGAGGAAACTTCGGAAAGTTCAACCTTGATGTGAAAAAATAAATGCCGCAATATCGTCGTATGAGAAAACATCGCTGATGTGAACACTTGTATAAACAGGATACAAGTTTGAAAAAAAAAATTGACGTCCAAATTTAATTGCACCAAATAAAAAAAACGCTCCCGGTGTGTAAGGACTAGGGATGAGCCGGATACTCATTTCAGACGAGTATCCGTTACGGATAAAGCATGTTTGACGAATACGATTATGATACGAGTAAAATCTGTTAATATCTGTGTTCGTGCTGAAGGAAAATCCTCATTGTGGAACTGACTGTCTTCACGCTCTGTGATTGGCCAGTCACACACAGCGCCCGCCCCTCCCTACACAGACACGTCTCTGCCATAGACTGTATGGTCTCTGCACGTCTCTCCCAACATAAGCGCGGTGCATTTGACAAGACAGAGCTGAAAACGGCCCACGTCGCGTCGGTAAATGCCTCCACTCCGCTCTGATTTTTTTTTTTTTTTTTTTTTTTTTTTAACAGTCTGCTTGCTCTTAGTTTGGCTGGTGATATGAAGTCAATTGAAAAACTTTGCTCGTACTGAACGCAGTGCTTTTGAGACACAGTGAACAAGGCTGACATATTATTTCCCTGTTTGCCATCACTAGATGTTTGCATGAATCATGAAGTTCACACAGATCATTAAAAATAAACAATCTCACAGACCACTTACACACATACACACATATAGCTGTAGCTGAACACACAAAGTAGCCTATATTAATATTTTTATTGTATGTGGCTGCATGCAGTATCTGACACTTTCTCTCTGCAGTTCATGAAAATAATATTGAGATATACTGTATATAGGCTTTGACTACAGTAGATTAGCAACTTCTGATCAATTCATATCAATTTCAGACTTAAAATAATATACAGTTTTAAGCCTCACCCATTTCTGCACTCACTTCCGGTTTAGGCCCCGCCCACTCCGAATACAGATACAGATACAGATAATGTAGATGGTTAAACAGATACGAATACAGATACAGATAGTGGTGTACTCGCTCATCCCTAGTAAGGACCTTTAGAGTCACCTGTAACGGGTTTAAACAGGAATAAAAAACAAATCTCAAACTTTTAACAATATTCACTTCAGCTGGCAGGAGCTCACATCTTGTGCCTGATGGTGCAGCTTCTTAATAAAGATTGTGCCTAATTTAACTTTGGATGGCGGAAGCGGTTCTGGGAGCAATTACTTTCATGCAGATTTATTCATGCACTGGTTATTTTGTTTTGCAAATTACATTTTTGATTTGAAATTTTATTGCTGCCTGGATTATGTTCCCCCAACAATGCTGTATTTTGAGCAGAGGAAGTGCTTCGTTGTTGGACTGCACGAATGTTGGTGAGTGTACGAAGTCAGGAACACAGGAGACCTGTGTGTGTGTGTGTGTGTGTGTGTGTGTGTGTGTGTGTGTGTGTGGTGAGGTTTAGGCAACAAAAGCACTTTGGTTAAAGTTTCGGACAGATCCTGATTCAAATGACATATTAGAGTAAACACATGCTTTAAAGTCACTGTAGACGTCTTCGAAATGGAACAAAGACCACGAATGTTCTCTGACCTTAACTGAAGACTGAAGAGTTGTTACAAGCAAATATTGTTTTGTAAAAATGTGTCAGTGAATATTTTCATCAAACATTCAATATTAACATTTTGGCACTTAATAGATTCAACATTTTTTTCAATATGTTGCTTAAGGTGGTTCTAATCAGATTATTTCATTGATAAACTGTAATGATTGTTGACAATTTTTGGCTTAAAATTAGTTTTAAAAAAAAGCAATTTTTGTTGAATTGAACATTAATATGTGCAACTGCAAAATGGATATTGATGTTGGATAAATCTGAAACTGCAGATTATGTTCAGTGCCAATTTTAAAAAGTGCGCCTTTCTACAATATCTTCTTTCTAAATGGCAACTCCGGTTTGGTTCAGGGGAAAAAGAAATCACGGTTGGATTTCAGTATTAACTGTTCGTGACGTGACAGGACACAAACTCTCTCCCACATGAAAGTTTGATGTGCTACATGTTCATCCACCACCTCCACCGCTTCACTTTCTTCACTTCCTACTTCATGTCAGATTCACACCTTGGCCCCCCCAGAGGAGACCCTTCCTCTCTGAGTGTGATTCTCCTCTGACCCTGAACGGTGTTAAAACTCTCTTTGAGGCTTAACGTGCATTAAAACAGCTGTGCAGGTCGGAGCCGCGGCTTCGCTCCAGTCTTTTATATAATAATCATCCCAGGTGTTTTAATTTTCACAGCAAAATGCCTTTTCATTTGTTTTATTTCATGCTTGGCTGCAGCTAATATTTACATGCATGCAGTTAGTCAGGCAGTGGGTGGATGCTTTTGAAGACATCCGTCTGTGACATTTAAGCAGCGGGGCTAAAAGCTTTGGACATGAAGGAGCAGTCCTGGTTCTTATTTTCCTCTCTCCTCTTTCCCACGTTGTTTTTATCCTCTTCCTTTTTTCTCTCAGCCTTCGCTCGCCGAACTGAAATACTGAACTTATTGACACGATGGCTCAAATCCCAATTGAACATATTGCATTGATCACACGTCGGGATCCGCGTCCAAAATAAACTCCGCTTCGGCCTCCTGAGATTTGAAGTTATGACACAATCTAGGATCCAAGGCTCGTCGTTTTCTTTTGACTTGACTCTCATCTCTTTTTACTCAGACAGTGTCAACCTTATTAAACGTGGACTTTTTTTTTTTTTTTTTTTTTGGGACTTAGTGTGGGAAAATGCTTGAAGTGGAATAAGTGCCAGTTCTCCTCTTATTCACATGTTGGCGTGAGTTTCAGCCGCTATCAAACCATTAAGTCTCACACTCTGGATTTCTACCTGGAATAAAACTAGGCGCCGTTGATGTTCACAACATAAAGGAGTAAAAAATAATGGATATTACTTTTAGTTTCAGGTGCAATGATGTCATCAGGCCTGGATGTCCTCATCTCTTTGTTTTCCTGCTGAAAGTCCTCGACACAAATTTGCCTTTTGAAGCTCTGTCTCAGACTCTGATCGTGTCCTTTTGGAGCGACATCAGGATTTTTGTAAAAGGCAGAAACAAGTGTGAGAGTTTGTGAGAAGAGTCAGTGCACAATAAAAAAGTCGCCGTGCACCAGAGTAAAATGTAGAACTGGTCCAAGTTGTGCTGGGATCTCACCTAGGCCGAGCAGATAAAATGTGAGGACCTGCAGCTGAGGACGAAATGGGCTGAGAGTTCAGACAGCTGTCAGACATTTTGTTTTATGATTTTTAAAATGGACCACCAGCCAGGGTGGTAGCTGAGGATTTCTGGGTCCCAGACAGAATATTGCTCTGCGTCCCCCCCTCCCCCCCGACATACCCCTGCTTTTAACTAAAATAATCCTCCTGGAATTTTTGTGGTCGATCTCCAGCTGTGGGCACCGAGAATCACCTTCCTGCCACCAGCCAGTGTTTGTGCATGCACGCTGGATTCAGCTGGTTTTGTTTGTATGAATCAACGTGAACTTTCTGAGTGAGTGGGTGCAGTAGAGAAATTGCCAATTTAAAGAAGTAAAAAAAGTGCATTAAATCCTTAAATCCTCTTTTCCTGTAATTTCAGAATTTACAGGAAAATTCAAGCATTTGAGGTCATTTTCATTTAATTTAAAATGATTGAAAGCCGCTTTCTGCACAGCTCCTTTATACCCATAAATCTCTCTGAGTTTAAAGGCAATATGATGCACACATGGAAAATGTCACTGTCCTGCCACCACAATGTAATTATTGTTCACTAAGACCACTGTGGTCTGGAAACGTGCTGGAGAAAGAATCACCGACACGAGACAAAAGGTGTGAAGCGCGAGAGATGTGAACAATATGGCCGTTTATTTCCTCAGGTTTCAAATATTTACACCTCACGGGTCACATGAAAAGAAAAGACCCAAGGACGTTATTGTGGTGCGGCGTCATCGGTTCAATGCATTTTGATTTAGCCTCCTTTTATATGAGCAATTTTAATAATAAGTTTCATTTTCAAGGACTGGCGGGGTCTTTACGTCTGCTTGTGATCTGAGGGGGGAACACTTTAATTCATGAGGTAGTTTGATGGGAGGTCAACGCTTTCCATGCACAGACACCGTAAAAAGCCCAATAAAGTGAAGTCCAATATTACCATATCCTGTATCGGCCGGCCGGGGAAGCGGGCGGTGGAGCCCAACATGGAGGACGACATATGCTGCGTATCAGAGAGGAGTTACCTGTCTTCCTCTCGGCATGTGTTTGGCTCTGGTTTGGAAGACTGGGACCTGCTGTCGGCGTGATGGAGAGTGTTGAGCTCCGGGGGAGGAGAGGGTGATGACAGTATTTAATCTCTCTCCGTGGCACAGGCCTGCTGTCCAGCTCACCTCAAAAAAAAAAATTAAAGGATCGAACTCTTCACCTTGCAACCGAGCACGAAGACGACCACACTTGGGACGCAGGAAGCCAAGGAGGGGGGAGTGAAGCGAAGGCGTGTGTGTGTGTGTGGGGGGGGCTCTGAATGTCTGGATGGACACCAAGGTTATGTTCTCATGAGCTGTGTCTTGAGAAAAATCCCTCTCCTCCCCTGCAGTACTGCATGTTACGCTCACTAAATCTACCCCTGCTTTCGCTCTGCTCTACTGAACGACACCGTGCCCAGCTGGAGGTATGGCATGTCTGTTCCATTTTAAAGATCCAAACCTCTTATTACAGGGGTCCGGGCCAGCCGGGGGCCGCACTGGGAAAGCCATTAGGAGGTGTGTGTGAGGCGAGCCAGCCGGGCTCGGTCTAATGGCTGGAGTGGCCCGTCGCTGCGCTGTAATGAAGACGGGAGTTACTTAATCTTCAACCTGACTTTATAAGGTGTCCTTTCAACCCGGTTGGAGCAGGGATAAGCGTAACACCGCAGGGACAAATCCTTATAAAGATCTGCAGCCTGACTGACCACGCGGAGCAGAGCTGACAGGCCGCTGACGTGTAACACTCGCCTCGGCTTGTAAGGTCAGACCGCCTGCGCCTCCATTATGAAAACTACTTGTTTTATTGTTCCACGAGATGTTGCATTCCATGGCAGCAGTGATTGGGCTGTAAATCCTCTGACGACGGGAGGAGCGGCGCAGCAGAGTGAGGGCCGCGGGAGGGTGGAGGGAGGGCTGCAATTAGAGAAGTGAAAGACCACCGGGGCGGCTGGTGCCCACCTCAGCTGCCACACATTGAAAGAATTCAAAATAGCAGCAGTGGCAGCGAGTGAGAGCGAGAGAGGCAGGCTGCAATTTGAGTCGCGCAAACATTGTTTCGGAGGGTGAGTCGCTTCTGAGAGAGAGATCATCTGATTGGTTGATTTGTGCCTCAGTGGGTGGAGATGACTTTCAGGAGGCTGACAAGAAACTGTGGTCATCACATACAGAACAATAGGCTCTTTAGAAATGTTTTACTTTCAACTCTCAGCTTTGTTTATTCTCCCGTCAGGTTTTACTGTTCATGAAAGTCACTCACAGCAACAGTGTTTGACTTTCAGCCTCTGAGTCTGAAATAAAACTACAGTCGTTACATTTCCAATAGTACAGGCAGTACAACTTGTGGAGAGCAAATTCTGCTGCAGTTTTTTTTTTTTTTTTAAGGTTAATTCGATGAATGGATCGATGAATAATATAAAATGACATGGAGAATTAAATAAAATCTGATAATAGAGGCTAAAAGTATGATCATAATCTTTAACCCTGATGAAGTACTGTACAGTAGTAGTACCCAGAAATGTACTGTACATTCAGCAGATAATAATATCTACCGGATATTACAATACATTTTACTGTAAATTGAATATATTCCGACACACAGGTTTATTTTCCGCCACCACACAAAGGTAGACGTAGAGGTCATCTGGATTTAGAGCATCATTTTAACTGAGATTTATAACAACACTGTGTACTGCACAATGTAAGGTAGAACGAGGAAAGACAGGTCAATAACAGTAATTCAAGAAACAAAGAAAGTATATTTACAAAGAAAACATGCAGTTATGTGTATATAAAGTACATAACCGTGTATACAAAGAATTAAAGTGGCAGTGGGGAAGAGGGCAGTGAAAACAAAAGCAGAGCAGCTCAGTGCTTTTTTAGTTCAGGATATCGAACATGTATAACATGTACAGGAGAGGTGGGAGTGAGGAAATAAGTCACTGTAACTCGAGGAGAACCATCTTGTGTTTTCATGATATGGATATATTAGATGGTGGTTTGCTATGATTTAAACACATGGTGACACAGCAAGGTGTGATATGATAGTAGAGCTTTTAAAGCATCCCAATATTTGCAGCCAAGCATCTTCAACAAATTGTTCACAAATGAGATGGGACAAAAAAGACTCATCTTTTTGCCCTTTGCTTTATTAGCAGTCTCAGCGACCACAGAGCAGAGAGCCAGAAAGTCTCTGCAGCAGAAAGTGAAAACCACACATGGAGAGTCGCAGTAAATGCTCCTCTGGCTGATTGAACCAATACTGAGAGTCTGCCGTCACAACCTGTCGTTTCCTGCCTTGATGGGAGAAGAAGAGAGTCGGACAGAACAGTTGCCTTTAATGATGATTTTACTGCTTATTCAGCTAATGAGCGTGTTTGCTTATGATGGAAACTCGACCTTCGCTTTGGATTCTCCACAATCTCAATGTTGCTGCCGACCTTTCGCCATCAGCAGAGCAGGAATCTAAAACGATTAATATGTTTACTTAAAGCACAGACCGCTGATTGATACCTTGATTGATTGAGTCGGGGGCCAATTACATGAATCAAGAGATGGGGGCTTTCCAAACGGTGTAAACAAGCCATTACCACTGAGCCTTTCCTTCCTCATGAAGCTCGAGTGCAAATACAGGTAGAGCTCCCGTCCACTTCCTGTTGGTCCACCTCAGCTCCACAGGCAGCCTCTCATGACCCGGAGACGTGCACGCTAAGACAAACTTTAAAACAAACCAATCACTGGTTTTATTCCCACGACGGCTATTAATATACTCAAGAGAAGAAAATGATGACGATTACATGAGACGTTGGACCCTGAGGGTGATCTAAGACGTCACACCTGCAAACGTCTCACACATGCAGCTCTGTGTAGCCGCTTCATGGGGAACAACCCTTCGAGCTATAATGCTGTTTAAATCATAGACTGTATAAAATATGGACGTAGTGTCCGTGACGTCACCCATAGGTTTCTGAAGAGCAAAAATGAAGCAAATCGTAGTGCGTAGCCATCTTGGTAGCCTACCTCCGGTTACTCCAAATATGGACAAAGAGGTGGAGCGAGGGCGGAGCTGAGGCGGGTCGAATGAACGCTATTGGCTGAAAAAAGCTGCTTTATTCGAAATAATCAAACTAGCTACGGCTAACCAGCTAGGTTAAATGCTAAATATCGTTGCTGGCCGGCTAACCCCACGACGATCTCTTTCCCAAACTCAGTGACTAGAATTAGCCGGGGTGACGCCCTTTAGACCGTCAGTTCATAGCTGTCAATCAAAGTGGCGCCACTTAGATTGACAGCTATGAATTGTGGATAATGATGTACTGAACGCCTTATAAAAAAATTTGCCCCCCCCAGAGTTGTCATGGAGTAGAAAAACAGCTTATGAGACTAGAGCCATGTTTTTTTCTGTCGTAAAATCGGACATTTTAACATGGGGCTCAAATGTAATTGACTCCCTTCTGCGGCCTGCTCTAGCGGTTATTCGAGGAACTGCAGCTTTTTTGCACTTCCGCATTGGCTTCATTTTCAGTGCTGGAGGTTGCCGCTTGGTTTTAATGCATCAGTATTTACATTTCCAGCACATGGAGGAGTGTGAAATCACATGAGTGTGCCCCCTCAGCATCAGAAGGAGTTTCAGTGCCAGCCATCCTGTCAGACAAACCCGGGGGCGGATCTCCGAGTGACGAGCGTTAACCATGCGTGCAGATTTTATCAGAGGAGGAATGCAACGTCATCATCTAATTCCTCTCGTGTCAGAGGAAGCGGTTGTGGCGAACGTGTTGTCACAGCATCAATTCTCTCCCCTGTGAGACAGAGCAAGAATATTCCCATTTAATAAAGAGCCACTTAGAGGACATGAGTCAGGACAAGACGATTCATAACAAACATAGGAAGCTTCCTGACATGTCGACTCAATAGATAAGGACTAAATTAGTTTTACATGTGATGCTGCGGCATGGCTTCGCCGACCATATGGTGTGTGCAGGGGAAGTCATTCTTCACTGTCAGTAGCCTTTGCTGCAGGCTCCTTTCCTGTATTTGTAGCCCACATAGCCGTCGCAAATCAATTACGAGTGATATGAGGCTGAACACATGTTGTATGGACGTGTCTGTACAACAGGCTGTGGTTCACGGTTCGCTGCTTTGCTTTGTGGCGAGAAGCACCTGCGGAGTTAATGTTCACCCGGCTGCATTAG
>JBBMOC010000221.1:241397-263228 GCA_037975185.1 Centropyge bicolor | reverse complement strand
TACCAAGATGGCTACGCACTACGATTAGCTTCATTTTTGCTCTTCAGAAACCTATGGGTGACGTCACGGACACTACGTCCATATTTTATACAGTCTATGTCTGACACATGTTGAAGTTCAATCTGTCCATACTGAACCAGTTCAACCCCTGGTTCAGTTTCCTACAACAGCTAGACACTGTAGTTTTTATCAAACGTTACTACAACAGGAGGAAATGGTGCGTTTGTCTGGGACTATTTTCAGCGGCGGATGAATCCACATTTGGTCTGCAGTGTCTAAGCTACAGTGTGTGTGTGTGTGCGTGTGTGTGTGTGTGTGTGTGTGTTCGTGGTGATGAAGGAACAACAGTGAGGCTCAGTGGTGCGTTTTAAAAAGTTTCTGGACAACAGTGAAGAAGATACACAAGATGTGTTAGGAGACACATTCAGTGTTTGTCTTTTCACAGGATTAGTTGACAGTAAGAAAAACGTAGAATACCGTCACCTTTAACGTCTTACTGACGTGCTAATGACGTCATCGCGGATCGGATAGGTACCACTAAAGACGGTTTGTATTGAGCTGAATTTGGTGGCAGCTCGACACACGTCCGTCCTTTTCTCTGGGACTAAATGGTCCAGATCTGAAACATGACTCAAAACAGTGGCGAGTTGAATCACAGCAGGATTTATATGGTTACTTATCTGGTCTGTCAGTTAACAGTTTTAATAAATCGAAAGAAAAGGTTTAACAGGAACCGAAACCAGAGACTTTGGATGTTCGGAATCAATAGTCCAGGTTTGACTAATGGAACTAGTTTTATTATACTGTTTAAATGCAAATTCAAAGTTGAACCATTTTCACATATATATTTATTAAGTCGTGCAAATGCATTGTTTTCACCAGCTTAATGTCAGAGAGCAAAAGTGAAGCTGCTAATATGAACTGTTGGATGATGCAGATGATCCAAAAGTGGGTGAAGGAGCTCAGGGTGACCGAGGGGACAAAACCTCAGAATTACAGCTCGGTGTTTCCTGCAGGGGGCGATGTAAGCTGTGGGGTTACAGGGCTACTTGTCACTGGGGGGCAACTTAAACTAAAGGGGTCTTAAAGGATTTGAGTCCAGGACTAAAAGCAGGCTGCAGGGGGCAACCGAGACCAACTGTGACACCAACACTGACAAATACTTATTGATCACCGGTGACTTACATTGATTGATCCATCAACCAGCCCCCATTTCTACCAGGAAAGAGCAGCGAGAGAAGAAATGAGTGGCCGGACACGCCCAGGTGTGTCCGTGGTTACTTTATGTGTTTGTGATGAAGCAGTGAGAGAGAGGAGGTGCAGCTCACCTGTCCAGCCATGTCACACAGCTGCAGCCTCACCGGCTTCCCGTCCACCACCACCATCACTGAGGGGGGGCAAAGAGAGACAGAGAGAGAGACAGACAGACAGACAGACAGACAGAGCAGAGAGACAGACAGACAGACAGACAAATCATCTTCAGGCTGAGAGGTGGAAAACCAGGAGGTGGACATGTGGGGGGGGGGACAGACAGACAGAGAGACAGACAGACAGAGCAGAGAGACGGACAGACAGACAGACAGACAGACAGACAGACAGACAGAGAGACGGAGAGAGAGACAGACAGACAGATAGACAGACAGACAGACAGACAGACGGACAGACAGACAGAGAGAGAGAGAGAGAGACAGACAGACAGACAGAGAGAGACAGACAGACAGAGAGAGACAGACAGACAGACAGACAGACAGAGCAGAGAGACGGACAGACAGATAGACAGAGAGAGAGAGAGACAGACAGAGCAGAGAGACAGACAGACAGACAGACAGAGCAGAGAGACGGACAGACAGACAGACAGACAGAGCAGAGAGACAGACAGAGCAGAGAGACAGACAGACAGACAGACAGAGCAGAGAGACGAACAGACAGACAGAGAGACGGACAGAGGAGAGAGAGAGACAGACAGAGAGACAGACAGACAGAGCAGAGAGACGGACAGACAGACAGAGAGAGAGAGACAGACAGAGAGACAGACAGACAGAGCAGAGAGACGGACAGACAGACAGAGAGAGAGAGACAGACAGAGAGACAGACAGACAGAGCAGAGAGACGGACAGACAGACAGACAGAGTGCATGTGGGGAAACCTTGGCTTCATCATACTAAGAGATAGAAACACTGACTCCTACAGACTTAAAGAAAATCAGATTCAGGCTGGAACCAGAAGCACAGGTGTCACAGTTTTACCGGTGAAGTTGTCAAACGCTGTCGGAACATATTCTGTCGGGTATCCGTTGGTGGTGTAGCTGACGATCAGGCTGGTCTTTCCCACCGCTCCGTCTCCGACCAGGACGCAGTTCAGCCTGCGCTCCGGCGCGGAGCCGGACCTGCGGCGCCTCGCGCTCAGGGCGAAGTCCCGGTTCTTCACGCGCCGGGGGGGCAGCGGGGGGTCCTCTGCCCCGCACAGGGGCTCTGACACCCGGCGTGGTTTCTGCTTCCCGACGTCCTGAGGCAGCATGGCTGTGGTCGGTTCAGGGCTCCATCCTCTCCACGGGGTCTCCTGACTCCCAGGTGTGTGCCCTGACGCTCAGGTGTGTCTGGGACAGAGACGGGCTCCTCCTCCCAGCAGGAGCCCCTGATCGGCCTCCTCCCTGCACCTGCTGCTCAGGCCTAAGAGGCTTAAAGAGCAGAGCAGCATGTGAAGCTCTCCAAGTGAAATCAACTAATCCTGCTGGAGGCCTTGATCCCACGGAGGAACACACAGTGTGTCACCACCTCCATCCAGTGACAACATGGAGCAGTCTAAACTTTCATATTGAAAATTGATCAAGGAGCAACATAATAAATCAATAGGTTCATTTTTTTAAAAAAATGTCACAAAACACACAAAAAGGGACTTAAACAGTGCAGCTGTCTGTAAACAACAACAACAATAATGAAGGTATTTTTCAGTCGGACTCAGTAACTTCAGTTCTGTAACCCCAGATTTCATTTCCTCTGGCGCCCCCTAGTGGTGGTATCACGTCAGCTGTGGGGACTGGAGGACTGGATGCAGCATGAATCATCATTTCAGGCCTCTGACAGCAGCAACAAATAAACAGCAGAGAGAGAGAGAGAGAGAAACAGAGAGAGAGTCTGCAGCTGGACACAGATTAAAGCGTGGAAAGAGGAGGCTGCAGAGAACACACTGAAAGAAAAACTCAAACAGGAAAAAAAATAATTTCTGGTTTAAGTGTGTTTAAATCGTCCTCATGAAGCAAGAAATGAATGAAGAACATGAACAACATTCAGGTGTTCTTAGTTGTGTGTGTCTCTCTCTCTCTCTCCTGCCCAGAACACTAAACTTGCTCCTTATCAAGATGGACGAACAGGAGTCTAAATCTGTGGTGTGAATCTGCTGAAAATAATCTTTAACCAGTCGAACGACATCGCTGCTTAACAGGATTAATGAAGAGTCAGTGAAAAACAACAGAGATCTTCCAGCTCTGTGAATGGAGACGTCGGGCAGCTCTGCTGGCGCCAAACCCAGAAACCCATAAACACTGTCAACACACACACACACACACACACACACACACACACACGTAACATACAAAGCTGCTATTCTGCTCATGTACAAACACTCTCCCTCCTCCTCCTCCAACATCTGATAAACTAGACACCTAATCAGAATCTTTGGGGACCCCGGGCCTCCTATTGGAGTTTGCAGACCAGGCAAATACATTAACTCAATTTAGAGTTTGGGATTAAGAACCCACCCCTCCCCCCTTATAACACACACACAAATACAAACACACCCCACCTCCTCCTCCTCCTCCTCTGCCTTTCCTCCTTCTCTCATCTCTCTTTTTGATGGGATCAGCTGAGCGCTACATTCTCCTCTTCCTCCCCTGCACCCTCTCCCTCTCTCTCTCCCTCTCTCTCTCCCTCTCTCTCTCTCTCCCTCGGGGGACCGGGGCGCTCGGACTCTATAGTTATGGGCCGGGGCCATCTGTCACCGTGCGCATTCACGCAGCCACCAGAAGGCCGCAACATGTGCAGATTTAAATGGAGAACCCAACTTTCCCAGGACACACAGGCCTGACCCCGGCAGCCGCGGCACCCTCCTCCTCCTCCTCCCTCTCCATCACCCCGTGCCTCCCCCATCCTCCTCCTCTTCTCTCCTCCATCCCACGACCATCACCGCCACCATCCAGCATCCCTAAGACCCAGACCCCACCCACCTGCCACACCCTCCTCCAACACCACCAAGAAATACTGTCTGCATGTGAATCAGTGAATTAGACCCCCCCCCCAAAAAAAAAACCCTCCTGGACCAATCATCCAACCCCCCACACACACCCCATGAAGTGTGTGTGTGTGTGTGTGTGTATGGTAATGAGTGCGCAGCATGCACGAGCACCTTCTTTACACACAATGATGGATTTCCACCTTACGTAGCAGCTGATGGAGAAGGGGGAGGTGATGGAGGAGGTGGGGCGAGGGTGGGAGGAGAAGGGGACGAGGGCAGCCCTGGTGGATGTGTGAGAAAGAGAGAGATCAGCTGATTGGTAAAATTGATTGTGAAGGAGAGAGGGAAAGGAGGAAGGGGAGTGTGTGTGTGTGTGTGTGTGTGTGTGTGTGTGTGTGTGTGTGTGTGTGTGTGTGTGTGTGTGTGTGTGTGTGTTGAGCAGCAATACGAGTGTGTGTTGTGGTTTTTGTGGTTTGGGAGGGGGGGTGAGGGGTGAGGGGTGGGAGGGTAACAGGATTGGTCTTGTCTGTGGGACCCACGGGGAGGACAATGGGACCGGCGGGGGTGGGGCGAGTGTCACACGCTTTTGCTTTGTGGCTCGGTCAACAGGCGTGTGCCACGGGTGTCGTCTCGCCTCCCCTCGCCTGCTGTCCGACTCCGGGGAAGGACTGGCAGCCATGAGAACCGGGGCCCCGGGCCCTTTAATGAGGGGCGTGCTGTTTCTTATCAAAGATGGACAAGCCATCATTACAATCATCATTAGAAGCTGCACAATGGAGCACGCCTCCCTCAGCAATGGATGGGAAAATCCTCCTCAGAGCTGCGGCGGCGGCGGCGGTGGGGGGGGGATGAAATAAAAAAAAGAAAGAGCACAAAAAAGTCTGAATGTGTCTATTTAGTGAATCTGCATCAGTTACGTCTGGCGAGGCAGCATCAGGCGCATCTGAAGGATTTTAGCTTCGAAAAAACACAAAATACTGACGTAAAACCAGCCAATGAGAAGACGCGTGTCCCGGAACAGGCATCGCCTGCTGCTCCATATCAGGTGTCTCCATCTTATTGGGACGAGTTTGTCATCGAACCAATGACGTTCACATCATACACGAGTGCAGAGTCGGTTGTGTGAGGTTTAAAAACACTTTGAAAGCTCAATATAGCATCACACACATGACGATGGGCGTTGACTCATTTGCATTTCCTGGCACTGTTATATTAAGTTCAGATGTGTGAAAGTGAAACTTGGACACTGTGAAACGGTGAATTCCTCCACTACAGCTCGAACACTTGCAGCCACAGTGGAGTTACACCTGAGCTGCTGAGCCTTCACAGAGCTGAGTCACATGGACGGGGCTTCCCACAATGATTTTATGGTTTGAGTCTAAAGGTTAAAATCAATTTTATTGGAGTCAAAACAATGTGAAGTGCTGACAGTTTGGTGTCAAAGTGAAAGAAAAACCATCAGAGTCTCAGTCTGACTGAAGGACTGAAGGACATTTACAGCTGGGACCTTTGAAGTGAACATGAAGGACCTCACTGGTTCGTCCAGTCCATCTGCACTCGTCTGAATCTCAACACCAAACTGTGGTAAGTTTTGCACCATCACACAGAAACGCTGAGCCCTCGCTGCTCTGACGGGGGCTGAGAGTTAGATTGGAGCAGGTTAGCGTGTCGTGCACCGTAACCCTGCTCAGAGTTTGTCATCATTAATGTTGGGCCAGAAAACATGTTGCTCCTCTGTGGCCTTTCTCAAGAGTCTCCTCCAAGTTCTTTTTAATGCTCTCCGCCGGCCTGTGGCCCCGGCCGCAGGGAGCATTGTCATGGTGCTGGAGGTGGAGGGGATGCTGGGAGGAGGTGTGTGTGTGTGTGTGTGTGTGTGTGTGGGGAGAAGGGGGGCATGACGCTGCAGCAGTGGCAGCTGGCGGCCCAGCTTGCAGGGGCCATCTCTTCACAAAGGAGAGCCTTCCCCCTGGGGCCAGTGATTTAGGACAGGGCTCTCTGGACAGGCCCCTGGAGAGGAGGAGAGAGGACACTGGCTTTGGAGGAACGCACCCTCCCTCCCTTCCTCCCACCTCCACCTCCCCTCCTCCTTCTCCCTGTCTTGTCCTCTAAAGCTTCCCTGCTGCTTCCCGAGCCCCCCAGCTCCTCCACACACACTCCTGACTCCCTCCCCTCGTCCCACCGTGGCTAAGCTCTCTCCTGGGACGAGCGGCCAGGCCTCTGGACCGGGAGCATTCCTGAGGTGTAGCGCACTAACGCTGGCCGGACACAATAGGGGGACGACAACAGGTGCGTGTGGATCCTCTGTCGTCCAGCGGCAGCTGAGAGATAGGGACGGGGGGCTATTATGGCGCCATTATCCACCGCTGCTCTACCGTCGGGCTGTCGGACCTCTCTGCTCGAACAAAAACAAGGCTTTTTATGTGTAACCTGGTCTCGTACCCGCCCTGCTCCGACAAGCCTCTCTTTCATCCTCCTACCCCAGCTAGCACCTGCCACCCCCGGGCCCTCCACACCAGCCCAACGGCCACTTATCCCGAGACTGGATTCAATTCAGTCGAACCCCGACTGCAAGAAAACCTGAGCCCACTTGTTCAAAACACCCACCACTTCATATCGGAGCCATAGAAATCATCCAGGCAGCCACCTCTGTCCCCACCCCCACCTCCACCCCCACCCCCCCCTCTGTCCCTCTGAATTATGTTATGTCTCAAATGAGCAGTCATACAGCAGATTGTTTGGTGCAGCCACTTGATATAACTGGTGACAATGCCTCTAACAGAGCGAGTGTCCTGGGGGGATAGGCAGTATTTGGTTACTGCATCCCTGATCTCTCCCCATTGTGGTCGGCTCCGGGTCCCATGGAAGGTTGAAAGGGGGTTTGGGGAGGGGGACATGTGCGCATATGTGGGCCCACAACGCAGGTGCCTACATCTGTTCATTTCTGGGCAGATGCTCATGGTTGTAGAGATAGAGAGGGAGAGTTAGAGAGAGAGAGGGGGGGGGGGGGGTGGACTTCCTCCATTGAGCCTCTCATCATTCAAACTGCTGATTAAACCTACATGGAGTAAAATTAGAGTCAGGCTGAGGACAAAAACTGCAACGTGTTTTCTTTTTTCAACATCAAACACACTGGCTGGACTAAAGTGTTTTGTCTGGGGTTGTTCTTGATCAGAAATGTGTTGTTTGTGGAGCAGAAATGTCAAACATTCGTCGTGTCCAGCTTCTAAAATAATCTGTTTTTCCTCACTGTGTTCACTTTGTTTCTCTGCAAACTGAAACTCTTTACATTTTGGAGCTCTGCAAAATTCTAACAGCCTTTTTACATTTTTAAAATTTCATTTCATATCTTAACTGTTCAGTCAGTTCATCGAGTCATTGTGACTGGATCCGATCACCGGGCGTCACTGAAGGTTGCAACATCTGCCAGAGAACCTGAACCCAGAAGAGCGGAGGCCGTTACAGAAGCAGGTCAATGTGCAGTGAGTCGCTCCACAGTCACATATTGGCATAAGACTTGGGCGTCCACATACATGCCTGCAGCAGCCTCAGAGGACGAGAAGCCATTTTATTGTTATATGACTTTACTGGGTTCGATATGATCGTATTGTGGTAAGATAAAACCTCTGAACGAACAGAGTCAGCTCCTCTACTTTCACTTTCACATCCAATGAATCGTTTCCCAACCTGCAGCCACGAGAACCACTTTCCTGTAAACCACATCAGTCAGGTGACAAAAGAAATGAGTCTGTGCTCACTGTCGACTCTGTTAGCTACATGCTAACACGCTGACGACAACGCTAACATGCAGATTTCAACAGGTAATGTTTACATGTTCGCCATCTTCGTTTAGCTTGTTAGAATTTGAAAGGAGCCGCTGAGGCTGATGGGAATGTGATGAGTTTTGCAGGTCAGAAACCAAACTGAAAGTCAGGGGATCAAAGATATCACAGTTCATCCTCTGGGGTCCACGAACGTCTGAACAAACCTTCACGGCAATCTGTCCACCATGATCCTCCAGAGCCGCTTCTCCTGGACGGATGATGGCGGTGGAGAGAACCTGTGATCAGGGGGGAGCATTTTCCTCTCGACGACTCGAAGCCGAGTCGAGCTGAGTGCGTCTCCTCGGCATTTCTCTTCTCTCACAGATGGTGATGGGATGTTGGTCAGTTTATAGCTTCATGCAGAACAGCTGGATGGAGGAATTTCTTATGTTACTCCATTTATGTATTCAAGCTTTTATCGTAGTGATAATAATATTCTGATAGGTGCTTCGATGTCTCTGAGTTACAGCACATGTGTTCATTTTGATCTCTTTGTTTTTCTGTTTAGTTTTTGCTTTATTTCTAATTTCAGTCTGTATCTTATTGTTTTGTCTTTTATTGTGAAGCACTTTGTGACAAGACTATTTAAAATTTCACATAGGTTTATTTAGTTTAGAGGATCTTTTTACACTGACTTAACCTTATTTGCCCCTTTTAAATCTCCTATATTATCCCTATAATAACCCTATAATAATCTTCCAGGAACCTTTTTTTTATTTTACCTCATTATGAATTTTCTCTATATAACTTTATAAATTTTTGAGTTGTTTTTTTGTTTTTTGTTTTTTAATGTTTGTTTAAGCCTCCAGCTCCAGCTCCAGGATCTGTTGTGGGTAAACGTTGCAGTATCAGTTGTTCAATTATCGATTTTATTCATAGGGACCCGCACATGTTGCGGTGCGTCACCCCGGGGTGCGCGCGCATGTGTTTTCATAAACATTGGCACGCGACTGGCCGCATACACACACGGCTCCCTGCCCCCCGCCCCCCACGTCCCCAGTGTCCCTGCACACACACTTGCAGGAGCGTCTCTGGGCCCCCCACGTAATTACTGCGGCACTCTTCCCAGAAACTGAAGCTCAGCACGTCTCCAGCTCCGAATGCAAATGAGAGTGGAGCCCGGACCAGGAGCCCTGAGGAGCCCACGGGAGCCCCCAGGAGCCCCGGGGAGCCTCGGATCTGCCCTGCTGCAGCAGCTGGCCACAGTAATCTGATGTGGACACAAAGGAGCCTGTTGATCTGTGCTCAGGTCCAGCAGGTAAAACTGAGACAGAAGTGAAAGGATGATTTGACCCGAAGCCAAACTAAAATGGGATAAAGTGCAATAAAACGACCACAAACTTAGTGTTGAATAGCATGGAGTTATTTCTGTTCACCGTGTGATTATTAGTCATGTTTCATCCTGTAGGGTTTTTGTGCGTAATCATCACGCGGCTGTGCGTAAAAACTGGAGACGCTTTTACGCACGCCTCTGACTGAAACCTGTCCTCTCCTGCAGTCCTACATTTAGCACGATCTGCCTCTATCAGACCCCCCTCCTTCCTCCCCCTCCTCCTCCACCTCTCAGCTCCATCCCATTGCCTTGCTCCTCCTGCGTCATCCCGGGAGTGGAACCCCCGACCCTGGCACCGTCCGGGCTCCGCCACCCGGGCTGCAGGCTTTCACTCAACATGCGTCAATATTTTGTGCAATGATGAGGTATCAGTGTGAAAAATCAATTGATCATCACCCCCCTCCTCCCCCCTCCTTCCCCAATCGGCGCTTCATATGATCGATATCGTGTGATGCGCGCCGTGTTTACGTTCCCACGAGTGACCATGTGGTGTCTCCTCTTCGGGGACCAGAGAAGGAGGAAAGAGCCCCTCCTGGCCTCCCCCCTCGCCATATGGCCCCGGAGGGCCCATACCGTTACAGCTCCTTTAACATGCTTCCAGAGAGACGGAGCCGGTGGACAGAGGCGAGCAGAGCCGAGCCTCCAGCCCGGAGCGGAGGGGGGGCGGGCATAAACGTCGTTTTCTGGATGTGGAGGAGGGGGGTTAGTGGCAGATGGCTTGTAAGGGTCTGTCCGCGTCTGAAGGCGTGTCGTGGTCCTTCACTGAAGACCCCCCCACCCCCCTGCATTCACAATCAATGGAAATTAAAGCCCACAGAATGGATGAATAGTCAGACCCCGAGTCACCCTTTTTTTTGTTTGGCAGCTACTGGTGGGCAGGAGTTAAACTACAGCAGCCCCCTACAGTAGCACTTTAGTTAAACAGTCAGAGCTCAGGACAGAAACTCACTGTGGAGACTGAACCCAGTTTCAACCTTTCCTGCAGGTTTATCTCATCTCATCTGTAGATGAAGTTTGAGGTTTTTGTTGTGGTCAAATGCCCAAAGTCTGACTGTAAAAGTATTGATCATGTATTGGTTGCTGATCAGGGCCTGTTAGTGAGTCGTTATTCCTTCAGTTAGGAAATTCACTGCATCACAACATCAAACTGTTTCAGAGGACTGAGCCTCAGTTTGAGACTTTTTAATCTCAGGTCAGTTTCAGTTTCCTCCTGCAGACTTTGACTCAGCCTCACAGTTCAGGTAATACGATCAATGTAAACATGCTCCCGCCTGCAGCTCTTCATGATTTTACTTTCTTTAGAGGGTCAAAGCTGAGGTTGGTTCCACACAGACTTTATGGAAGCTGTAAAACATCCTCCATCAAACGCTGAAGGGTGGAGAGATAATTGATTGTCTTGTCTCCATCAGAGGTTAATTGTGATGGTCACGGTTGCTTTGAAGAAACAGAGAGGAGGGACGGATTGTTTATGAATGGAGGAGGACTCTGATTGGACGCTGCCGTCATTGATGAGAAGTAATCAGTAACTATAAAGCAGCTTATGAGGCAGGAGAGGTGAAGGTAGCAGGGGAAGCATGTCATCATCTGAGGAGGAGGAGGAGGATGAAGATGAGGAGGAGGAGGAGGAGGTGTGGGTGGGGTCTGACACAGGTGTGGAGCACAGAAGCAGGTAAGGCTGTGACATATCTGGACACAGTGACGCAATGTGTGCAAGAGCAGGGGGGGGAAAAAAACACACTTCTAATGAACGACCTAATTAAGAAACAACCCCCACCCTCTTCACATGCACACACACACACACACACACACACACACACACAAATAAGACTTAAATAATGGATCATGGTTGGCTTTTTTTTCCTGCAGTTTTGGGTCAATATTTAAGGAAGAGAAGCAAAAGCAAACGTGTGTTATGTTTGATGTGAAGTGAAAAGTGTGTGTGTGTGTGTGTGTGTGTGTGTGTGTGTGGAGGGAGGGGAGAGAGTATTGTGTGTGTGGGACGTGTGGGTGCGCGCTCAGCCAAGGGAGGCGCGCACACGCTGTTATTGAGGGGAGAGCAGGTGCTGGCTGAATTACCATACAGCTGAGGGGGGAGAGAGAGAGAGAGAGAGAGAGGGAGAGGGAGAGAGAGAGAGAGCAAACTTATTCCTTCACCACACACACAATAACAAAAGTTCCCCCTCATGGTGGCCACGCGAGCGACTCCACACACACACACACACACACACACACATCCATGAACATGCACACACACTTTTTTTTTCTTAATCTTAGCCCGGAGAATGGAGAGAAGAAGAGGAGAGCAAAATGGGGAAGCAGGAGTCCAGCCCCTCCAGTCGTTTACCTCACCACACAGCTCTGCCAAGGAATGTTTTCTTTGGTCCTTTGAGTCGATTCAAAGCATTAAATTCTTCCCACAACCAGAAATACCAAAATGTAGAGGGTGTGTATGCAGAGGAGGAGGGGGAGGGGGAGGAGGGGGGGTGTAAACAATTAACTGAGTCAGGATTTGACCAAGAAACGTTTTTTCCTCCTTTTTTCCTGAACTTTTGAATCATCTTTTTTCCTTGTTTTTGGCACTTTTACCCCAAAACATCTTAAGTCGCCCAAAAACAGAAGTTTGTCCAGAGCGACAACAGCTGGAGGATCAGTTCACCCACATGTCAGGATTCTGGCATGTGTTCAAAACTATTTACATCTTGGTTCAGTGGAACTTTTATTTCAGTGCACACAGATGAAAAGTTCCGACAAAAACACTTTGGTTCACAGGGACGTTCAGAAACGACCACAAACGGAAACAGTTTGACTTCCTCTTCATCATCTGAAGGAGACGGTGAGGATGAGGATGCAAACCTGTGAGCTCTATCTCTGAAAGATCTGACTGGCTCTAAGAATCCTCGTGGTTGTTGTCTTGGCCTCAGCAGAGCTCCTGAGGGAGTCAGACATGTTTCTCTCAGAGTTTCCTAAAATACTTTCACATGTCTCCAGGTTGGCCTCAGATATTCAGGCTGTGCTGCTGGGAGGCTGCTGGGCTGCTTGCAATGGGATCCCATTGTGGAGAGCCGGGCCAGATTGGGAGGTGAAGTCTGGGAGGAGGAGGAGGAGAAGGAGGAGGAGGAGGTCCATTTGCATGTTATTACCATAGCATGTGTCAGGCCGTATATAACAGGCTGCAGGCGGCCTGGGCTGGAGACAGACGCACAGTTCACAGTGAGGAGAGACATTAGGAGGAAGAAGGAAGCATGTTGGACCAGTGACAAATCCGTCCTTGGGTTAGACCAAGACCTTCACACACAAAAAGCTGCTTCCTAAAAATTTGTCACCTTCTTCACAAACAAAAAAGGAACCATTCATTTCCTCTTTTCTCTCTCTTTGGATTAACACGTCACAAAAGGAACTGGAGGACTTTTTGTATCCAACCACAAGTTCACTTCTCTCGTTTTGTGATTTTTTAATTTATTTTATTTTTTTATTTTTTTGCTTTTGAAGGTTTGGGATTTATCCTCTTTTTGCTGCTCGGGACATGACTGACAGCAGCAGTTGATGAGAGAAGCCCAACGTGCTCAATGCATCTTCCTCAGAGGGACTGAAGAGGAGGAGGCACCCTGAGGACCAGCCCACACTTTCTGCTCTATTTATTGATTATTTATTATGTATTTATTGAATATGGGGCGCGTCATCCTGCCGACTCTCGCCGTCATGTCCATGTTGCTGTGCCAGGTAAGAATTTATTTCTTCCAAACAATGAGCCTCCCTCCACACACTCATTCATCCGCGCGCGCGCGCGTGTGTGTGTGCGCTTCATGATAACTTTCCTCCTCCGCAGGGTTTTTGTTCGGGAGTGTTTGAGCTGAAGCTGCAGGAGTTCCTCAACAAGAAGGGGGTGCAGGGCAACAAGAACTGCTGCAAGGGAGGCCTGACCTCGTCCTTCCAGCAGCAGTGCGAGTGTCAGACCTTCTTCAGGATCTGCCTCAAGCACTACCAGCCCAACGCGTCCCCGGAGCCGCCCTGCACCTACGGAGGCGCCGTGACGCCCGTGCTCGGATCCAACTCCTTCCAGGTGCCCGACGTCATCCCGGAGAGCTCATTCAGCAACCCCATCAGGATTAACTTCGGCTTCACGTGGCCGGTGAGTACAGGCACAGCACAGTGGAGGTGAAGGCAGGGAAAAGGCGCCATTTCTTTGGGTACATCCGTGCGTAAAAGCGCGCCGCGGCTCCTTTTCTGAGGCTGAGAGCACAGAGAGTTTGCGTGTTTTCAATTTGCATCGAGCTCCCAGTGAAAGGCTCGCTCTCCTCCGGTCTTGGCTTGATGTTATCTCCGCCGACCACCTGTCTCATGAAGCCATTTGTGTTCCCAGGGGACCTTCTCACTGATCATCGAGGCTCTGCACACCGACTCCAAAGAAGACCTCTCCACAGGTAGGACACGCGCACGCGCGCACACACGTTTCTCTTTGTGTCTCAATCACACCTGTCCCATCCTCTAACTTTATCCTCCACACATGCGCACTGCAGAGAACCCAGACCGGGTCATCAGCACCATGACCACCCAGAGGCACCTGACCGTGGGGGAGGACTGGTCCCAGGACCTGCACACCGGCGGCAGGACCGAGCTCCGGTACTCCTACCGCTTCGTGTGCGACGAGCACTACTATGGGGACGGCTGCTCGGTGTTCTGCCGGCCGAGGGACGACGCCTTCGGCCACTTCACCTGCGGGGAGCGCGGGGAGATCGTGTGCGACGCCGGGTGGAAGGGCCAGTACTGCACCGAGCGTGAGTGGCTGTAGTATGTTTGTAATGATAAAACATGATTTCAACACAGTAAATGTTTCATTGGAGTTAGATGGTTTAATTTATGGTAAAACACTTAAAAGTTGTGTTAAACTTAACTTTTACTTCAAGTTTTTTTGTTCTAAGTGTAAAAAATATAAAGTGTAAAATGTCTGTAATCAGAAACTCTGAGTGCCGTTAGGAGGCAACTTGTGCGTAAACACCCCCCCTCCCCCCTCACCCACACACACACACACACACACACACACACACACACACACACACACACGACCACTTGATTTATTCTAAGGAAAGTTTTTTGGGGGAATAATCTCACGCGTGCCATAAATTTACATGCCGCCTTCCGATTGGCCGCTGTGGCAGGGGCCCCGGCGCTGATTGGCCCAGGCGGGGGAGGTATTGTTTGAAGTGGGCAGCTGCCGGCAGAGAGGAGACAATGGAGCAGCTGTCGCGCGCTGGCAACACACTCGCCAGCTGTCCACTCTTATCTGGCCCAATCCGAGACATTAAGGGGAGTGTGTGTGTGTGTGTGTGTGTGTGTGTGTGTGTGTGTGCAGGATGAATAAAAGAGTTTTGACCCGCAGTGAAGAAGAAAAAGAGGGTGGTGGGGTGAGGGGGTCTCTCCCTCTCTCTCTCCCTGTGTGTGTGTGTGTAATGAGTGGCACACACACATTCACACACTCCCTCCTTTGTCTCAGCTCTGTGTTTAGCAGAAAATTCTTCCACGCTCATGAGGAGACTGAGCTCCTGTTTTATTGACTTTGAGCTGATGAGTTTTGGATCTTGTTGTTTTTGCTGCATCCGTGTGTCTTAAACCTTTTTTCTCCTTCCTCCCCCCTGCAGCGATCTGTCTGCCCGGCTGCGATGAAGAGCACGGCTTCTGCGAGAAACCCGGAGAGTGCAAGTAAGTTTTCCTCCACCGAGGCGTTCGTTCATTGGCCGGGACACGTGAGGTGATGTGTGGACTGACCAGTGTTGTCTCCTCATTGGACAGGTGCAGGGTGGGATTCAAAGGCCGCTACTGCGACGAGTGCATCCGCTACCCGGGCTGCCTCCATGGGACCTGCCAGCAGCCGTGGCAGTGCAACTGTCAGGAGGGCTGGGGGGGACTCTTCTGCAACCAAGGTGAGGAGACGCTGTGGTCAGAGCAGGGGGGGGGGCACAGGAAGGAAGCAGGTTTGTTTGGATGATGGAAGGTGTACAGGGTGAAATCAGACTCAGTCAGGTGAAGGAGTGAAAGTTTTTCAGAAGTTTAGGTCATAAAACTCAACAACACTTCCATGAATATATTTCAATAAGAAGTGGGATCTAACTACATTTGGAGGACTATTAAATATTATTGTTATTCTGTGTCATAGACAGATGTGGTGTCAGGGCGAAGTCAGTGTTTGCTTCAGTTGTGAATGACCAAACTGACACTCTCTGAAAAGACGGACACAAGGACAGAAAGTGTTCTCGACGTGTCCAAAGCTTGGTCCAGGATCTTTCAGTGGTCTCTGGTCTTTCATCATTGGAAACGATTGAAAGCTCTGTAGAGACACAGAGATGGGTGAGGGACAAAATAAGGCATCAACCCTGTGGTGAAGACACAACAACCGAGCAACAGTTGTGTGGAAAGGAACAGCGAAGACAGGAGGTCAGGGACAGGAAACAAAAACACCACTGGAAGAAGAGAAGGAGTCGAGTGTGGCGGAGGACAAAAAGACTTTCTGTCGCCGCTGCCGTCGTCCTGCCATGTGTTGTGCTGTGGCTAATCCACATGTGCTGCCGTGTCTTTCCAGATCTCAACTACTGCACTCACCACAAGCCCTGCATGAATGGAGCCACTTGTAGCAACACTGGCCAGGGCAGCTACACCTGTTCCTGCAAGCCGGGCTTCACTGGGGCCAGCTGCGAGATCCAGGTCAACGAATGCGCTGGAAACCCCTGTCGCAACGGAGGGAGCTGCACTGTAAGTGTCGTCCTCTGGGATCTGTGGCTCGGTGCCGGCACCTTCTCGTCTTTATTTGGTCTCTTACACTGTTTCTGTTTTCTGTCAGGCTGCAGTTTGCAGCAGCTGCAGCTGCAAAACAGCTGTTGATGTCAAGCCTGCTCTATTTTTTCCCCACAGGATTTGGAAAACACATATACCTGCACTTGCCCTCACGGTTTCTATGGCAACAACTGTGAGCTGAGTGCCATGACGTGCGCTGACGGGCCGTGCTCCAACGGCGGCCGCTGTTCTGACAACCCCGACGGAGGCTACTTCTGCCAGTGCCCCACTGGATACGCAGGGTTCAACTGCGAGAAGAAGATCGACCACTGCACCTCCAGCCCCTGCTCCAACGGTAAGAGCGACCGCGGCGTCATCCCTCAGGATCCCTCTGAGAGATGTGCAGCCTGATTCCGGTGTGCACTGAATGCCAAACATTCATGACTCTCCTCATCCCTGTTCTCAGGTGCTCGCTGCGTGGATCTGGTCAACTCATACCTGTGTCAGTGTCCAGACGGTTTCACTGGCATGAACTGTGACCACACCGGAGACGAGTGCTCGACGTACCCTTGCCAAAACGGTGGGACGTGCCAGGAAGGTCCTAACGGCTACACCTGCACCTGCCCGCCAGGATACACCGGCCGCAACTGCAGCTCGCCCATCAGCCGCTGCGAACACAACCCCTGCCACAACGGCGCCACCTGCCACGAGAGGAACAACCGCTACGTCTGCGCCTGCGTTCCCGGCTATGGCGGCAGAAACTGCCAGTTCCTGCTTCCAGAGCACGCTGCCATCCGCGGCTCGGAGGTGCCCTGGATGGCCGTGGGTTCCGGGGTGGCCCTGGTGCTGCTGCTGCTGGCAGGCTGCGCTGTGCTCGTTGGATTTTTCCGATCTAAAGCCCAGCGCGGCGGGCAAATAGAAACCGTCGGCGAGGGAGAGACAATAAACAACCTGACCAACAACTGTCACCGCAGCGACAGGGACCTGGCCATCAGCGTGATGCCCACACCGGGCGTCAAAAACATCAACAAGAAGATGGACTTCTGCAGCAGCGACCCTGATGAAGGATCTTCACCAGGGAGGAGCAGCTACAAGAGCCGCCCTCCGCCCGCAGACTACAACCTCGTTCACGAGGTCAACTACGAGCAGGCGGCCAAGGAGGCCATGCTGGAGGCGGCCTGCGAGGACAAGTGCCAATCCGTGGACTCTTTCGAGTTCGAGGAGAAACGCAGCAAACGTTTAAAATGGTAAATATTTGATTTTGGAAAGTCAATCAACTCTTGAACAACACTGAGACCAGAGCGACGAAGCTAACAACCCTGTTCTCTCTCCCGCAGCGATGCGTCAGAAAAGAAAGCCCCAGAAATGTCTGCATGTGCGGACACCAAGTACAAATCTGTGTTTGTGATGTCAGAGGAAAAGGACGAATGTATAATTGCAACTGAGGTGAGTTTTGAATGTTTTCCCTTTCAGTGGAACACGAGTTCTGTCTGCGGTCGTTCGACCAACACACGTTCATGTTTCTTGTCTCCGCAGGTGTAACGAGCCACCGATGGGCTGCCCGTTGCTCATTTGCTCTATGGGAGAGTTTTTATGCTCCTTCAGATGCTGCTCTAACCCTGGGGGGAGGTGTCCCGCCTTGAGACTGCTGCTGATACTGAGACGTTTAACTGATATTCAGAGTGAGCTGGTTCTCTACTGGAAACTAAGCGCAGGCAGCGGCGGCCTGTGGGAGGAGAACTGGCGGGGTAAAGACAAAAAGAAAAAAGTTTACGGTTGAAAGTAAACTTCCTGTTAGCTTTCTGTTCTGCCTTTTAATAGGGAGGGGGTAAAAAATAGAATATAAACGGACGCTGTGTCGTGGCGATAACGTGCGACGCTACGATGTTTGTTTTTGCAACATTTGCACCCAGGCCTTTTCTCTCACCCACACGCCGCTGCTGAGCGCAGGAACTGCATCAAATGGTGGATGTTTGGCCATACTGGCCTGTTCTTCATGAGGCTGTTCACATGGGCTGTGCACCCATCACTACACCTGTATGAAGACTGTATGTATACTTGATCACTGTGTTAACTGAAGTGCGTTTTCTTCCCCAGGCCCTCCAAACCATTTATGACATAGTATTGTTCATTTTCTTTTTCTTTTTGGGACATAAACACTTTGTCTTAATTAAAAAAAAAATGTTGCTTTTTGATACAGATTTTGTAAAATAAAGAAAAAACAAGGAAAAAAGTTATGATTTAAAATTATGATTTAATTTAAGTTAATTTAATGATTTTGTGTTATTTTTATTTTGTATTGTATATTTGTGATGTTTGTTATGATTATTTAAGTTGGCTTTTTTAATGATGATATTTGCAAAGGCACTTCAGGTCAATGGGACTTTTTTTTTTTTTTTTTTAAAGAAAATGTTATTTAAGAGGGATTGTACTGTACAAATTGTTATGTTACTGTCTCCTTTACCGTTTCTGAATGAAGGAATTAGCCAAGACTATTTTTCCAAATAAATATTGCTAAACGTGAAATTTTAATTGCGTCCAACTTTTGTCTTGTCCATCTGCACGCACTCTGAAAAACACTTCTTTCGGGGTCTGTGAGCAAAGTTAATCAGTAACATCTGTTGTCTTCCCCTGGCGACCCCATGGTGGGCTTTTCTATGCCGACACTGTTGGCTACTGCCAGAAGTTGAAAGTGTCTCCCTGGAGATGGAAGAGGGGCCTATTCATAAAAAACAATGTGCCTACGCTAGATTTACCACTCCTTCTTCTTCTGCCCCTAAAGAACAAGTCAGGTAATTCATGGCTCTAAAATTCAGATCAATGTAGAGAAACGCCTCCGGGACGTCCGACTCTTTGGGTGTTTCTATCCTTCCTGTTTGCACCAAACAACTTCAGCAACTTTTTCCTCACCAATATCTGAAGCTTTTCCTTTTCGTGGCACTAAAGTTCAGTCCCATCTGATCGCAGCCGTCGTGTCAGAGAGAAAACCAACTTTAAATTTGCCATTTTCACAATGACCTCTTTAAATTCTCCTCAGTTTTCTTTCTTAATTGCCCCACAAAGACGCTGATTGTGTTTAGACACAAATAACTGTAAATCATCGGCCCGGTAGAGTTGGCCTCTGGAGGGGTTTATAACCCCGCGGCATTATGGGAACAGACTCTGCAGACAATGATGGAATTGACAATGGGGCACACAAAAGGCCACCCTTGGGAGAGGCGGCGTGTCCCTCGGCATGGCTGGAGAAAGAGAGTAACAGGAACAGATGTTGTTGAGTAACAGATGCCTTCTGGCCAGAGTTCAGCCGCGACCAGCCAGACCTTCAAAGGCTGCAGGGGAGAGAGGAATATCTATGGGCCTGCAAGAAAAGACAGCTTTCACATTGTCCTCCTGATAAATATGTTGGGATTTTGAGAAATGGCAGAGATAAGAGAAAACACCTTAGAGGACTTTTGTGTTGCCAGATGAATGCAAACAAAGGAACTACAGTTTGGCTGCAGGGACACAAAAAGCCTTCGCTCAACAGTTGGAGGAATAAAGGAAGGTGATTTTTCACATTTCAAACAATTCACATTTTAGCAGCTTTTGAGGGTCGAAACGCTGGAAAAGTCACATAACAAGACTGACCATGTTAAGGATGACCTTAAAAAAAACCCCACTTACTTAAAGAAAGTGAAGCAGCCTGTGTTACCTGACAGCTGTGTCGCTCAGTTCTGGTTCAGTTGCCAAAACCTTTAGTCAGAAAATAGTCAAATGTCCTTCATGATTTCTCTTGACATAATTCATTTGCTTGTTTAGTCGAACCACTAGTTCAAACCACATAGTCAGTTTATGAGACCAACTCAAAACTGTTTACAATTAAATTAATTCACAAAATGATTAACTGACGAATCGTTTCGACTCTAAAAATAAAACTGCTTTTGTTATCGTGCTTTGGTCAGAATAAACATGCATTTTCAAAAAAATCACTTTTTGATTTAATCTTCTGGGATCTGAGGTCTTTGTTTTTGTTCACCACAGAAAAACGTAAGTTTGTTGTCAGCACTTCTGGTATATTTTCACCAACTCTGTCAAGCTCTGTCTATATTTTCATAAAACAGATTTCAGTCGAGTCTGGAATTTAAACATAAATTGTGAGGTACTTGAACTTTACTTGAGTACTTTTTATACTACTTTATACTTTGCTTTTCAGAGGCAAATGTCATGCTTTGTATTTGACAACTGAAGCCAAAGTCTTCAGTTACTCTGTAAATATTTTACATATAAAACATATGAGCAGCTTTTACAGTAAAAAATAATGTTACTGATTAAGCTGCCTAACTGCATATAAACTAGTTAATAAGTAAAGAGCAGTGATAAATCTGTTTACACATTGATGTGTCAGTAATCATGTTCCAACATTACAACACTGACTGCTTTCACTTTTGTTTCCTCCTGGACTCTTTGCTGACAGTGCTTCAGGAATCCACATACATATTCAATACAAGTGTTTTTATAGTGTGGTACAGCTACTTTTACTTCAATAAATCTGAAATTTTCTTCCACTGATGCTCGACACAAACAACATGACATCATCATCATGTAGTCAAAATAAAATTAACACACACACACACACACACACACACACACACACACANACACACACACACAAACTTTGATTAAAAAAAAAAAAGGATCCAATGACGAGCAGCTGGCCTGGAGCCATAGAAGACTTTTTATTTGGAGAAAGAAATCTTTGAAATCACTCATTTTTAAAATTCAATTAATTAATTGAGTACAACATCTAAGTTCTCAGAAAAAGTTAAAATCATGCCTTTAGTCTTTTTATACATAAAAGATGTGGTTTTACGATGACAAGTGATTTTTTATAAAATGACTGTTTCTTCTTCTGACATATTTAACCTCTGTTAAAGAAATATTAATGTAGAAAAACAATTATCAACGTCCCTCCCGATAGAACAAAAAAACAGAAAACAAAAAAAGGCATAACACAGTACGTTACAATGCGCTGACATGGCTTCAAAGCACACATATTACAGTACTGTACAAGGGTCCGCCTCAGACAAAATGCACCAAAACCACTTCCACTGCTGAGGATAGATCAAACCTCTGAAACAGCTCAACACTGCTTATTTACCAAACCCCGACCACAGCATGGTGTTGGCAACTGGCAAATGAGGTAAATATTTCCAAAAAAGCACCAAAGGTTTGGCGTTAAATTTTTTTTATATAGCTTATAACCAACAGCAAGTTGGAGGAGTTTCAGTCCAGCGTCTCTTAAATTCTTTTTTATCTTTTTTTCATCCACAACGCCGGCGAAACAAACTACTGAGTCGTTGAGAGGCCAATGACCACACGCTGCCAGGCCCGCTCCCTGTAAATAAGCAGTTCTTCCACATTTCAATGGGACATTTAATGTCAATATTTATAGTGAAGTCCAGACGGAAAGGATTTGAATCTACGTCTTTGCTGGATTCACTCGTTTAAATCAAAATAAGTCTTAAGTGATTTTTTTTTTTTTTGTCAAATTATCTCATCACTCGCAAAGTTCTCAAGCTCAAAAATGTCTCACTTGTTAGGGAGGCCCACTTCTGAAATCATGTCGATTAAAAGGCTCTTACAAAGCTTAAGCAAACTACTGAGTATCATATAATGCTTCGACTGACAAACATTAAGGAAAAT
>JBBMOC010000221.1:208370-228117 GCA_037975185.1 Centropyge bicolor | reverse complement strand
GGGTGGGAGTGGGGGTGGGGGAGGGGGGGGAGGTGTCTGGGGTTTTGCGTCAGCTTGAGGGATAAGGAGGGCAGGGAGGGAAACGGGTACAGTGCATGGGCCACGGTGGGTCCGCGTCCCCTCAAACAGTCATGAGTCTGATGGAAGCCTTCAAACTGCTGCTCGGCTGTGGCTCAAGCGTGTGAGGAGCTGCCTTTGTTGTCCTGAGTGGGAGGGACGTCGAGGTTGTTTCCACCAGCTTCACGGTCTCTGTTCAAACCCTGCTGAAATAAATCACAATAGGAGCGATTCAGCACGAAGCCGTCTATGAAATGTTTACATGTGCTACTGAAACGATCAACGAAGCAATCGTTCAATTAATAAATTCATCACCAACAATTTTAACAGCTGAATAATCATTTCAGTGATTTATGAAGCAAAAACACCAAACATGTCCTGATTCACATAAAAGGATTTGCTATCTCTCTTTGAATGACTGTAAATTGAGGGTTTCCATCTGTTGGTCAAACCAGCTGCAGATCACCATTTCCCATACACTGTAACTGATCAGCTCATCGAACAGCTAATCAGCATTATTAGTCTATCGTGTTAATAATCGTTTGTTCACATTTTCTTCATTGCTTTGTTTCATGTTTGAGCCAAATCACACAGCTGTGAGCAGGTGACAACTGAGAAGCTGCTAATGACTCATCACCTGGATCAATCGCCACCTGGATCAATCATCACCTGTTCTGGACTAATGTCAACACGTGTCGCTCCTCAGGTCAGTTTATTCGGCTCTTCAGCACAGTTGGTGGCCAAAGCCGAAGACAATTAGGCTGTTAGAGCTGAACAGAGCCACGGGCCGTGAGCAAGAAGCGCTTGAACAATTAAAACAATTAACTAAATTAATGTAATTACCAGTTGTGGTAAACAGGTCACCGACGTTAGCTGCAGCAACAAGCGAGCAGGTTAACGGTGACAAGCTAAGTTAACGTTAGCTAGCGTTAGCTGTTGACATTAGCCGCTCAACTCCCGCACGGAAATCTGCGCGAAATGCCCTCGTTTATTACCGCAAACCGGGCATCTCCGTCCACTAAACACGAACACAAACTGTTAAATACCGAATACAAACTGGCAACGAGCCTGGCACAACATAAAGCAGCTGTCGAAGCTTCGCCCTCAAGCTCCAATACAAAGCTAACCTACTAGCTAGGTTAGCTAGCAAGACACAACTAGTGGAGTTAGCATGCGAGCTAACGCGCTGCCACCCTTTTCTGTGCAGATGTTCGGGCTCATGTGGTTTCCTGTCGGTGTCGTTGCATGTTGTTTAATCGTGACTACATACCTGCGAGGTGCACGGTCAGCTCGGAGCTTCTGATTTTCAGGCGGATGGATGCAGCAGGAAGCCCTCAGTGTAGCGCACCCAGCCCGGCGAGAGCTGCACACAAACACCCGCTCACACAAACACACGCTCGCAGACCCACACAGCAGAGGCACAAAAAAAGGAATGTGGAGTTTCTCCTGCTCAACCATCAACTGTGTTCATGCAGGCCTGCAGCACATGCAATGCTTCTCTCACATCAATGCATGCCGACTCACACCCTGCAGAAAGTAGGACAAATACCTGCACACAAACCCACACAACACACACACGTATATGCATGCGTTCAGACACACCTGTGCACACCCACACACACACTCCAGGAAACACACCTGAACAAAAGGATCAAGCATTTGATTAAAAGCAGGCATGTATTCATCAGCATTAAGGAGGAGATGGATGTTCATAAGACACCATGATGAAATAATTGTTGACTGATTTGTAAATTGGCAGACGCTCAGATGTTTTTGCACAGGCTGTGTGAATGTGCACTATTTGTACAGCGAGTTCTCGTCCCTGTGCTGCAGACTTGTTCCGGCTGGTTAAACTTCAGAGACGGTGGCAGTAGGTCTGGTTAACTGAGCACAGACAGATTCCAGGAGCAGCAAGTGCTTTCAAGGACAAAGACCTGGAGTGAGTGTAAGGCAGCACAGCGTGGATGAGAAGCAGCTCAGAGACACAGCACAGGCACGAGTCCACTGGTAAGAATCAGTCTTTGGCAGAAGATGATACACAAAATGTCTCATATATAGAATAGCTGACATAAAAACACTCTTACGGGCTTTTTTTAAAATCATAAAAACGAAAGCAGCCGTTATTGAAGTTGGCCCCTCTTTCTTTGAATTTCATGAATGTTGCCCGAGCTGATGGGAAAAACTTTACCTTTGATTACCTTTCCTCCCCCTCAAAATGCTCCTCCCACCTCCTCATATGATTTATTTATAGACCTCCGAGATATTCAGCTTCTTTTATTGATGATTTTCGCTGAGCTTTCATCCACTGTGTCCACTGAGTTTTCTCATAAACGCTGACTTTAATACCCACATGGATCACCTCAGCAACCCTGCCTGGGGGGGGGGGGGGTCCTCAGCTCGGTCAGACGCTTGTGTTGGGCCCCACTCATGACAGGGGCCACACTCTGGTGCTCACTGTCTCTAAAGGCATTTCAAATGTTACTCCTGCTGATGCTGCCCTGTCTGATCACTCTTGTATTTTCCTGGATATGTCACCTCTTGTACGTCCTAACTATCCTAAATCTGCCACACATTCCAGACGTGTTAGTTCCTCCACTTCCTGTCTGTTGTCAGCTGCCTTCCTAACGCCTGCATACCTGTGGTGTCCCGTCCCGACTTACCACAGAGGAACGGTTATCTGCATTAAAAGCTGTCATGGATGTGTAGAGGATAGTACTGCAGGGACACTGCTGGTAAATACAGTTCATCGCTGCATCTACAAATACAGGTTAAGACCATGCAAAGCAGAAACGCTCCTGACTGACCTGCCTGCAGCTCAGACCCGTCTCCAAATGAACATGTCAGGCACATTTTAACAAATTACAACAACAGAGACCCTGGACTGTTGAGCAACTGGAGTTGTATATTGAGCAGTGTCTCAGCTCCAAGGCGATAACACAGTGGTAAACTTGACCCTGTCCAAAATCTTTATGGAGCGTGTGAGAGAGTGTGTTTACAGTTTATGGGTTTGTCTTTGAACTGTATTTTATTGAATATAGGTGGGAAAGGATTTGCAAATCATCGTCCCTGGACTCGGATCGTCTCCTCCACTTGCTCTTAGTGTTGAGCAGCATACACCAACACCTCACTTCACCAATTTCTCTGTTCCTTTGTATCAGATAAGCGCCTCACATTTTCTGTTCTTCACATGTTCCCTGTGTAGTGTTACAGGTTCAGACATGCCTCGGCCGCTGCTCGGTGATTTAAGAAAGAGACACCAGGATTTACTCCACAACAAAATATAATTTAATGAGTTCACTTTTCACTGTGTCACAAATCTATATTGATGTAAAAAAAAAAAAGAAAAAAGAAAAAGATCCAGTGCTCTCCTTTGTCTTAATGTAAGGCATGCAGTCTCCACAGAGCTTTGGACATTGAAAGCTACAGGTCGTTACAGTTGGACACACTGACACTCAGCCACAAATACACAGGAAGCGCTCATAGTATCCACTCTTTTCTTGGGGCCCAATAAACATTTATTCTTTGCACATACAATGAGTAGAAGTGGGATTCATCACAACACCAAAAGTATAGTAGTTCACAAATAGCAACAGGATACGCTAACACTTCCACTGTTCTACCCTCTCAGCTCTTCAGGAGTGAATGGTGCGGTGCTGCTGGAGTACGTCAACAGGTGAGTTACACTGATCGAGACACAAAAGGGGTTAGTAGCAGATTAGCACATTGCGTGAGCGTGGATGATTTTAACAGCCGTGACTCTTGCATTCAACCCTATGCAGCGAGCCCTTTTGGAACTGGTTTTCTGAACCAGTGGAGCCTGTAAAAATGAGTTTCATCATTCAGTCAGAAGGACGTCCTTCGTTTGGAAGTTACATTGAAATGCTGCTGTTGTAACTCGTATAAAAAGTGCCGACATTTTCTTGTGTCTGTGGTGCAAAATCCTAATGACCTCTGGGATTCAAAGTGGCCTTAGCTATATAAATACAATTATATATGTGCCTCCATATAAAAATAAAATTAGCAATACACAAATATTGCACACCTAAGGAGTTTAGATTTATCAGATTACTGACAAGCTACTGAGGAGAATGTACAAACATGTAAATAATAAACCCTCTGGTGCAGTATAAATAAATATTTAGATATTCAGTTTTAGCTCCCTATTCATGCAGCATGTCTCTCTGGCTGTGGGGGGGGCCAGGTGGGGCGGAGGTGGAGTCACGGCTGCCAAGGGGAGATGGAGTGGGGCTGTTCGACGGGTGAAGGTCACGGCGGCGCGGCAGGTAGTTCACGGGGACCGATGATGGGGCCGGAGCTGCTCAGTGCTGCTGCGCGACCTGCTCTCTCTGGCGGCAGCCCACAGCGGTGATGAGGGCCGCCCCCTTGCCGCTGCCGTCCTCGGACAGCAGGAAGTTGACGTCACATTTTGGGGCGAGCTCCTTCACAGTCTGCTGGAAGATCCGCGAGAAGCTGAGGGCAGAGAGCGGCGGGAAACTGTGGTTAGGAATCAGGTTGGAACTGGACTCAAAGAGATGAGAGAAATGCATCAACTAACTTTGATCTGATCGACAGTGGAACTAAGATGGTGGCCTGGGCCTCAACAAAAGGATCCAAAGAGGTTTACGGGACTGTTGATTAAGAAACTGAAGTGGTTGTAACTGAGGGGCTTTAGTGCCTCAAACAGGTTTCTCAGTTTATTAAACGAAATGAAAATGGCAAGTCAGCGTTAACTCCTTTCTAAAAGCTAAAAGTTATTCCTTCAAAATGACACTATTACCTAAAGTCTGTGTTAGAAATGTTGGAAATATTAAAGCAATGTCTGCAAATTAGAAAAAGGTAGCAGCAAATTAGGAACCAGTGAATTTTTTTGGCTTAATAACCTTGATAATAAACTTCATAACCTGCTCTAGTTTCCTCATCTAAGGCCAGTTCCTTCCCACCAGAAGCAACCCGCTCCTCTGAAATGATTGATACAAGAAAATAAAAAAAAAAAAGGAGCCTTTCCAGCCTGGTGAAATTCAATAGGTACTGTAGTGTTTTACAATGAATGGACCCCTTTCCTCCCGAGCACGCCCCCTATTATGTTCTTCTCCTGCGCCTTACTGTGGGTGCAGCTTGTAGAGCGTGCCGTCCACGCCCACGGTGATGTCCAGGTGGTCCAGGCCTCTGTTCTCACGGATCTTGTCCACCACGGCAGCCATTCCGGCTCCGCAGATCTGAGCGGCGCGGCGGGACACCGTGCCACACACCTCCTTGACGATAATACTGTCATCACAGGTGCTGTCGAGCCCCAGCTGCTGCAGGATCGCCCTGACCTGCAGCAGCGCCAGACGATCGCTGCGGAGGCGGGGGGGGGAGGGGGGAGAGCGTGTCAGAGGTCAGCCAACAGCAGGAGAGTCACCGGATACCTCACAGCTGTTCCCAGAGGCTAAGGTAGGCTTAAACAGTGTATAAACTCAAGTCGTCACATTGCACCCCCCCCTCCCCCCCCATACCTGGGTGTGTGATCCCCGACATGCTGCCTTTCTATGAACAATGCTGCCTCAGCTTCTGCTTTCATGCACTTAATCAGACTCTACTGTAAATAAACTGTAAAAATTGGCAACTGTTCCTGGTGTTTAGGATTTTTAATTTGTTTTTTCGTGACCTCCAGGCTGATTCCATTCGTTTTAATACATTACATAAAAATCAACCTGAACCTGTTTGATATACGTACATGGATAATTCATCACACGGATCATGTTTGCTTTGACAGATATTTCAATGTGTAAGTTACAGCTGTGTGGTTGGACGGTTGTTGATGCAGATTGATTCTAAAAAGGACAGTTTTGCACTATCACACAAGAATAATTTAACTATGACAAAAATGAAAACAGGCATCGTTTCTACTGTGACTTTCTGCCTCTTCAGTTTCATACTGTATAGGAAATAAGAGAAACGTGATGTATGATTTGGGAAATGGCACTAATGATTTCAATGTGTGATATTTGATGAACACAAAGGAAATCTGTCGCAGCTAATTGTCATAATTTTTTCATTTGCTCACCTTTCGATCTGTGACAGGAACTTTGTCTCGAAGATGCCTCTGGTCTTCAGCGTCTCTGAGATTTGTCCCCGGAAGAGGAAGCCACGCTTGGTCAGATCGATCAGAATCTGCCTGACGATCTCTCCGAGGTACAGCCCGCTGCACATCTTCTCGTATCTGACACGGACGAGAGGGAGACAGATCTCAGTTGGTGGTAACGTGACAGAACACTGCACCGACACAACGACGAGTTTTTGCCTGGTATGAACTCAAAGTCAACTGTTCAGTAAACGGTCAGAGGGGCTCAGACAAGAGACCTTTGTTTGCCTTCGTTGAGCGAGTTCTCATCCACCGCCTGGTCGTACTTCGTCCTGATGTCGTCCAAACAGCCGTTGTCTCCGAACGCCCCCCACTCCATGTTCACACACATACGGCCCTCGCTGCCCCCCACGATCTCGATGTTCTTCATCTCTTCCATGTAGCAGGCGTTGCTGCCCGTCCCTGAGGAGACACACAGCCACAGCCCATCGGTCCCAAACACCCTCAGCTGTAAATTCAGGAATCTGAGTCGTTTCTAACTGTGGACTAGTGTTTGCTGCTGGCGCCTGAGATCCCAGCTCTGGACAATATGAAGATGGTGTGGATACGATGAAACTGCTGGTGCACGTGTTCACTTTCTAATTATTCACCAGATACTGTCACTTTGGTATGGACTCACCTGCGATCAGCCCCACTTCACAGGTGGGCTCCTCGTACGCACACGTCATCATCGTCCCCACTGTGTCGTTCACTATGGCGACCACATCCAGCTCAAACTCCTGTGACAACAAACAGGTTCAAGGATGATGAATCTACCCATCTGTTGCAATATGAATTTATACACTGTTAGTACATTACACAAATCTCACAATCCAGGACTCGTGCTTTATGTCATAATCCAACAAGTCAATGTTTAGAGCTCAAGTCACTTCACGAAATAATTCGAACGGTAAAGCTTGATAATGTTTCTCATTATTAGATAATATCACTTATTTCCAGGTGAATGGACAGTAAAGCAATGTTAAGTCCTCATTATGCGTCCAACAGTGGCAGCTGAACGGGTGTGTTGACAGAGGGATTAATATCAGACCTGGCAACCTTTCAAACGTCACACCGAGCACAATGCAGTTCACTCACATTCCTCCACTGACAACACAATCAAACACACAAGGCGCGAGATTCAGGAGCTCTGCCAAACACACCGAGCATCATCCCTGTCATCACCGCGCTAATTCTGAGCTTCGACCAGAGCCCACACTGCAGACACACACGCCTCCAGCCCGGCCCTGCTTTACCTGCCAGGTAATCATCTACAGTCACTTCATACTCACTGCATTGTCCATCTAAAAGGGTGAAATCAGGGTAAGAAACTCAACAGTGATGACGTACAAATAAAGACAACTTCCTGAAAACAAAACAGATGCAACAATCAGGAGTGAGGTGTGTTTGTAATGAGGTGTATGTAATGTAGCTTTTCACAGTACGCCGTTGGGGCGAGGGTCTTCCTGCTGGAGTTGCTAAATCGTGGCTGCAGATGTGTCAGAATTAGCACGTAGCTTTGTGACGTAAAGTAGCTGAGTGGTTCACAAGTTTTCACATCTTATTTACGTCTCATGAAGAGCGTTTACTGGTTCCATTTCCTGGATGGGTCTGTCAGAGGGATCCATTTAGTTTCAGTGAACATTTTCATTTGGATACTCCGGCAAAATAACACAGAGGTTCCAGTAAACGAAGACATCTGCATCTGAAGTCACAGAGTCGCTTTTAAAATCACTGCTGCAGAGGTTGGTTGAAGGCATCTGTCAGCTGTCAGTCAAACCTTTTGTATGTTAAAGCATGAGATGAAAACCTGAGCTACAAAGAGGACGAACTATGCTCCAGTTATACATCGGTCCAAAACACACAAGTCTTTAAGTTCAACAACAGACAACAACATTCTGAGGTACAGAGAGTTGAAATATAATCAAATATCAAGACTTGTGGTTTTTGGAAAGCTGAATTAATTACGTTAAAATTCTTTTTAATTATTTTTTTCTTCTGTCTAAATCATTTTTCAAATGTTCTCATTGTGGCAGCACAAGAATCTCACAGTTTGATTCATCACATGATCAGATAAGATAGACCTTTATGTGTTGAAGTGCAGAAACTGGTGTTTGTGCTGCAGGTCTAGAAACATGTGAGACCTTATGATGCTCAGACGAACGTCCTGTTTACCTCTTTCCTCTTGATGGCCTCTCGAAGAAGCTCCACCACATCCTCTCCCTCACAGTCTGTGGCCTTGAAGCCTTTGGTCCAGGTTACGAGGATTCCCTGCAGAGCACATGACACTGAGTGAGAGCAGCCTCGCGGCTCAAAGGTCGGCTCGTGAAACCGTGAACAGGACGGGAAAATGTAGCATAGATGATACAGTGTGTGTGTTTGTGGGATGTCGGTGAGGAACGTACTGCGTCCAAGCTGGTCTGATGGCAGGGGAAGGAGAAGGTGAAGCCCAGCGGCAGGCGAGCGCTTTTCATTCCCATGTAGTCCAGGAAGTCGGAGATGCAGTACACAATGTGGTCAAAGAGCTGGAAGGAGACGTGACGTTAGACATTTCTATGGTGAGACAAACCCTGCAGATGTTTACTGTGTCTGTGAGACGTTAAGAGAAACAGGAGTGAATCTGTTTGAGAGGAACAAGAATTATTTCCATGAAATCCTGAGGGTCGACGAAGTGAAAGAAAGACGGTGGTTACCTCCTCTCCTGTGCCCTGCATGACTTCTATGGGGATGGCGTAGATTTTGTTGTGCATCTCCACCGTTCGCCGCTTCCCGCTGCGAATCTTTACCAGCAGGACGCGGAAGTTTGTCCCTCCGAGATCAAGAGCGAGGAAATCTCCGTTCTCTGCGTCACAAGAAAAACCTCGTTAGACAAAATGAATCCATGAATCTTTCACGACTGAAGCTTTAATCCACTGTATTGATTGTATTTTTGAAGGAATGTCGCTCCCTGATGCTTCGATAAGCCACTTTAAAAACGTGTAAGTCTCCTTATTTAAAACAGACAAGTGGTTATAGTTGAACTAACCTGAGGGTCTGTCTGAGACTGCAGTTTGTTCAGGATGTGTAAACTAACCAACCTGATCTTTGCTGCTTTGATTAATCACCCCAAAGTGAGTGTGTGATGTGATCAATCGTCTGTCGAAGGTGAGCTGAGAATCACATCTGGACTCAGCTATAATTCATCGGTCAGATTCAAATCAGTTGAAAATGCTTCAGTGATTATACAGAGGTAAGAAACTCCACTGCTAGGAAGTAGTAGTAGTAGTAGTAGTAGTGGGTGTTGGACAGGGTCCTTCCCTCCCACCTGTCTACATGTCTCTCTTTTCGGTCACCTGTTCCATCTGGTGTACTTCGGACGAAGGTTGGCAGCATCTTCACCGTGGCCTCCTGGTGGCTCTCCTTCTTCAGGCCTCTCTCGATCTCCATCCTCATGCGTTTCTTCACCTCCAGCAGCTGGGCTTTGCTCAGCCGGAACTCGGCCAAAGTCTGCTGGATCTGGCGCGCCTGCTCCGTCAGACGGTACGCCACCGCCGTCACCATGGCTGCGCCTTTCGCACTCCCGCTCTCAGACAGCAGGAAGCGGACGTCTGAGTCCGGGACCAAGCGACGCACTGTCTTGTGCAGACGGCGAGCGTATCTGTTCAGAGAGAGCAGGAGATGTCTAGTGACAGAGGCTGGAACTGCTCCTTCAACACTGAGTCTTATTTATATACACACAGTCAGATACAGCTCAGTGTTTACTGTAACAGTTATTATTATTTATGATTTAAATGTGAATGTGGAGACATGAACTCTCAGTCTGAAACATTGCTGTCCACACAGCCGTCCCTCTCTCGGACACTCACTGAGGATGCATCTTGTACAGAGACCCGTCGATGCCCACGGTGGTGCGGAGGCGGGCCACTCCTTTGTTGTCCTTGAGGCGAGCGAGGATTCCTCCCAGAGTTGCGGCGATCAGATTGGCCGAGCGGAAGGACACGATGGTGCACACGTGCTGCACGGCCAGACAGTCCTCGTCCGAGGGCTCCACCCCGAGCCTCGTCAGGATCTCCATGCATTTCTTCAGTCCTTCTTTAGTCCTAAAACCACAGGGGATTCTTGTCAATGCTCGCATGCAGAAAAGAAAAGCAATGAAGNCTCACTCTCCGTTACAACGAACCCTCCTGTTAACAAACGTGTTCATGTAGCCGCTCCCATCTTCGGCCAGCTGTCGCCCTGACATTTCATTAAACAGCATCTGTCTCTGTGGAAGTCGCGCTCTGATCCAATCACACAGCCGCAGACGGACGCTCGTGTTTTGGTTATCGTGTTACAATACGAGCGCCAGCTGTTCTCTGTCGGTTCAGCGAAGGTCAGCAGAGCTTCGGACTCCGCTCGCGTCGCTCTGTCGAGGAGGTCGTTTTACTCATTTTGATCCTGGACCTGACCTTTGCTGCTGCTGTGCTCTGTCCGCAGGCCAGACACAAACAAAGGATATTGTGAGGGGAAACAGACGAGTGTGTGACCTGGGTCGAGTGCTATTTGTGTTTGTTGATAAGGAGGATTAGAACAGGTTTCGACCTGCCGCAGGTTTTCAGTGATATCCATCCATCCAAGCAACCAGACCGTCCAACCGTGACGTTTCAAAGCGGAGACTCTAAATGTGAGAAAAGAGTGTGTGTGTGTGTTTACCCGTGAGCCGCTGCCGTGGATGATGTCATCAGGGGTGTCGTAGACCTGGCTCTCCATTTGGACCGGCTGCTTCTTGTCCTGCTTCACTTTGACACGCAGGATCCGAAAGTTGGACCCCCCCAGGTCCAGAGCTATGAAGTCCCCCTTTTCTGTCAAAAAAAACAAACAAAGAATACAGATAAACATGAGAGATCCTTAAAATAACAATATCCTGGATTCTGTTTTTAATTCGAGCGCCAACATGTGAGATGTGCTGTGATGGCGTCTCCCTTCTGTTGATGTGGTTTGTTTCTGTCGGTTGAGCTTTTTATTGGCCTGAACAAAGAGCTTTGTTTCTTGACTCATGAATGAGCAAAACCAACTTTTGTACCAAGATGCTACAGATTAGTGTAAATATGAGGCAGAGGTGTTTTAACGTTAAAGAGTTTGCAGTGTTCAGGTGAACAAACATCTTCCTTTAAGAACCACGACTGTATTTTCGGCTAAGTTGAGGATTTTATGAGATTTGTATATTTTGAAAATCACAATATAAAGTGTTTTTTAATTGACCAGAATGTCTCTTCAGCTCCTCAGCTGTTCCTGATCTGAGGATTTTAGCACTGTGTGATTCTCGATTGAAGCTGACTGGAGGCTCAGGCTCCCTGACTCCACCCTCATTTTATAAAGAGCTTCGTGCACAGAGAGAACTTATAGGGTTCAACTGTAAGAATTGCTTTCAAATGAACAAAGTCAGTTACAAATGTTTGTGATTGTGACTGCGCTTCCAACCCGGGTATACGCCCCGGGATCTTTAGTGAACCCGTGGACGAGCAACGCTTCGTCTTCTTCACCTTCATTTGTCTTGACATGTCTTTATCAGGAGGCAGGTGATGGCAGAATCAGACAAATGTAATAAAACACAAAGAAGAAACTTCAGATTGGAAACAAGCACAAGCTGAAGTTCAAGCCTGATAGAGGAAGTGCCCGTTAAGAAGGAGAAGACAACAAACAATATATGACCTTATTTTAAAAACACTTCAGCTACTTTTACTGAACAGAGTCTCTGGGCAAGAAGTGAAAACACAGAATGATCCTCAGCTCAGTCAGAACATAACTGTTGATGTAGAGTTGGTTTCACTGTTGATTCCAAAACTCACAGCTTGTCCTATATTTCCCATCATGTTGAAACAAACATGCTCCAAACTGTTGCTGATTTGTCAGTGAAAGGTTTGAGTCATTGTCACTGCAGCACCTCTCTTTACAAACAGTTGCATCCTCACTTGGGTTAAAATGATTAAATTAGCCTTTGTGTGACACTGATCTGGGCTCAGTTACAATGAAGAGGAGGATTAAGTGTCTTGAAAAGGACACTGCAGCCGAACACGTGACGGTGTGCGGATGTGCATGGAACCGCTGCAGGGAACAGACCTGTGACCTTTCAGCTGCAAGAAAACAGCCAGAACATCCGAGCGAACAATGTGCTTCATTTAGTGCCGCCGTGACCTGACTGGAATGGGACGTGACCGGGCCGACATATGGGAGTGCTACTGATGTCCTGCAGAGCATGTGTCCACTTCACAGTCCTCATCTCACTGTCACCTCAGTGCCTGTGAGCCGCTAACTCTTGGTTTAAATACACGTTGGATTTCAGTGGTTTCTAACTAAGCCCATCAAGTCCAGTGCTGAACTGACAGACAGTGAACTGAAGACACACACAAGCACAGAGGGTTCAGTGTCATTAGACATGTGGTTGTCATTCTATGAAACTCAGGTTTCAGGAGCCAGCAGGAGGCGCTGAAGGCCTGGTCACATGGTACATTAAAAACCTTGTCTGCTCTGTAACTTCATTGGCTGAATCTGAGCGATCGAAAACGTGCCTGACCACAGATCGACTGAGCGGCTCTGTGCTCAAGTTGGACTAAACCAATTGTAGCCTCAAACAGAGAAACTATAAATACTTTACGTTGTGTCTGGAGAGACTCACTGAGTTTCGTCAATGGACATGAACCAACATTATTTTGCAGCCAATATCAGACTGCATCCACCTGTCACCAGTCAACAAGTTGTGACCGATTCCTTTTTGCTGTAATCTCAACATTGAGAACATGGAACCTACAGTCTGGCCTCATGTTTTCTAACTGGAAGGTGTCTGATTCTGAACGTGCAGGTTCAGCGTGACCTCGGCGTTTTATGAGCTTCAGCAGCACCTGTCACTGTTGTCATGTGACCATCCGTTATCAGTGGTGGCTGAACCGTCTGCATGACAACTGAGTGAACTCTGACGCAGACTGAGAGGTGTGGTTGAGATCAAAATTAGATCAAACCCAGAGACGCCACATAGAAGCATTGGATCAACTGTTCTTCCTACATTTTTATCGTTATTAGCTGTTAGTCTAAGCTCGTTACACAGTCAAGATTATTCTGAACTCACATCATCAGAGCTTGGTTTCATTGATCTCTGTCTGATCAGTGGAACTGTTGCTGAAGCTACATGTCACAGTGGAGGAGGAGTGATCTGTTCTCCTTGTTGCTCCAGTTTCCATCGTGTCCATCAACTCTTCAGATCAGCTCTGACTGTGCTCGATCCCTCAGACCTGGTGTAGTGTCTGAAACCAGAGTCTATTTATACAGCGAGAGGAGGCCGTCCCTGCCCGCGGCCTCGCTGACAGGCGTTATTTCTGCTTCCTGCTGCTGTTGACCAACAAGCACAAACAGTTTGAGGAGCGAAGCTCTCGACGTCGGCCGCAGAGCCTCCAGCTGTTCCAGCTGTGGTTTGGTTGGTTTCTTTTCTCTCAGGACAGTTTGCACATTAAAGTTGTTTTGTTTTGTTGGTGAATCAGACACAGTTTCACTTTGAGGAGTTAAAATTATTACACCATCGATTTTGTATTGATTTTATTTCCCCAGTTGTTTACATTATTGTCGCTGATAAAGATTTGATGATAACCCTTAATTAATTAATTAGTTACATGCTGATTTGCAAACTAATATGCTTCATTCGTCTTCTTTTATTTAATTAGAGTAAAATTTTAACTCGTTTATACTATTACAGTTTTTTATACAAGCTCGCTGGTGGCTTTTATTTTGAAGGGTTTCTTTAATTCCAGCTTCTCCGTCTTGTTACTTTAAAGTTGAATTCCACTGCAGTTGTAATATGTCGTGAGTCTCTCTGACAACAACAAAATAAACAATCGTGATCATGACGTGAAACGGTTGGTTTGTTATCAGTGTTGCTGTTAACAGACAAACCCTCAGACTGACGTCGTGAATATTTAATGTGCACAAGCTTCAGATGGATCATTTCATTAGACTGCTCATTCATTTGTCTGTCCTTCCGGTCAAATCAATACCAGCGTCGTTCCGAGGTTTTCACCCGACCTGTTGGCTCCATGTCATCAGACATGAACTGTTTGGCCCCGCAGCTAAAACAATAGTGATGTACTGAGTGTGAATCCAGAGCCGAACACAAAGGGGCTTGTCTCACAGAGCAGGCCGGACCATTTCACCACATCAGCACATTGTTTACGGACGGAGAGCGACAGGATGCATGAGGCGGTGCTTGAACACACGAACAGTAAAGACAGACTGTGTGTGGTTCAACAGAGACGCTGGACTCTGTAAAGCATGAATTTCTCTTCATCATGAAACAGAGCAGCAGCTTTTGTCATCGCTGCTTGTCTATATTTGATTTTAACTGTAAACTGCAGATTAACTAAAAATCTTTCACTGACTTTAAGAAGAAAAAACTTTTTGCATAAAAATAGTTTTTGAACTCTTTGAAAGCCTGTGTTGTTTTTTGCATTTGGACACTCTCGTATATTCATTTATTATGTCACAGTTTGCTCTTTTTGATATATTAGAATTTATAAAACATCATTGAATTGAATTGATTATTTTTGCTGTTTGCTGAACGACTGAGGTCATTCTGCCAAGAGACACACAAGAGTTCCTTCAGTTCCAGGAGACCAGGAACTGATTCGAGGAGCGGCCAGCGATTCAATATTTCACTAATATTTAACTTCCAGCTGAATATTTCTGACGGAGCTTCGCGGCCTCCAGTCCATACCTGACTGAATCAAGACAGTCAGCAGCCATAGCTGCTTTTTAAGGCTGAAATTTAAGCACTTTCAAGGCACCTGAACCAAACATTTATCAGCACATCTAAACCTTTGCTATAAATGCAACTTGTATATCTATAGATTTCCTATATACCCACAGTGATGAATGAATGAAGGCCTGTGCTGGCACTTTGTTATTTTACCAGCTGTTTGTATTAACTTTGATCACATGTTTGGATCACGATCATTTTGACACCAGAAGACAACAAACAAATATGACGACAGAAATCATTAAATGATTCAGTAAATTCATTAAAATATCTTTGGTTTACAGTCATGATTCTGTAGAATTAGTGTGTGGTGTATTGGAATCTGAGCATATTCCTAACCTTGAAAACATAACAGTTGAAATTAAGATTTTTCTCCACATTTGCCCTCAGCTCACTTTGTTCAATGTTTTGAAACCCAAACATTTATCAGCAGTGACCTGGGTCGTGTTTCCTCAGAGCATGTTGAGGATGAAACCGTCTTCGTCCCATTGTGACTGTGTCTGGTTTTGGTTCATGTTAGACTCTAGAGCTGGGAGACGCCTGTCTGTGACCCGTCTGTGACCTGTGAGTCTGGACGTACCTGAGCCGTCAGGGATGGACCTGACGAAGGTGGGCAGCATCTTGACGGTGGCGGTGGGGTTGGTGTCGCGGCTGAGCCCGTTCTCCATTTCCCTGCGGAAGCGGTTCATGATGTCCCTCAGCGTCTCGTCCGAGAAGCGCATGGAGTACAGGTACTTATCGATCTGAGGAGCGGACCGATTCAAAACATTATTAAAAACAAGACTTTACACATTTCCTACACACAGATAAATCAGTTTACAAGCTGTGTTCACTCACTGGTATGAAGCTGACTCCAAACTGACTTAACTTTAACACAACTGAAAAACAAAGCTCCAGATGTAAACACGACTGTGTCATCACGGCGTCATCACTGTGACTGATGGAGAAAAGAGTGAAGGCCATGTTGTTCACATCCACCTCATCCATCATCCTCCTGCGCGAGGACATGTCAGACTGTGTCACCTCGCTCACTAACTGAATGAGATGCATGCTGGGAGGTTGGTGTCTGGGCTGAGTGGTAGTTAAAAAGTCGATAGATTGATTCACTTAACACAAAGTATCACATGTTGTGAGAGGGGGGCTGGACCTGGACGCCTCCACCCTCTGAACCAAAACACACGGGACAACAGCACTGCAGCACAACACAGGGTGGAGATACTCTGAACATGTCTTTGTTAAATGTCCTGTCAATCAATGCAACATTAATCAGTTTAAAGAGCAGCATTGTGCAGTTTGTTGTGTTACTTCACTCATTAGTGGGATGTGTGTGTTTCCTGTTCTTGTTATATAATCACACAGAGCACGCCATGTGGCACACCACCGCTCACTAATCCACTCTGTGCCATGAAACACACTTTGTTTCTCATCACGCTGCTCCGTGTGGCATTTCTATTATTAGCCTCAAATCCATGGGAAGGTACAGTGTTGAATACAGTATGACGTGATGTCATCACGCCCTCTTGTTCTATTCCCGTCTGTCGCCGTCGACCTTGTGAGACACGTCGTTGTTTTTCAACTTCTGTCACTCTTCTCACCTTTCACATAGATTCTGAACCTGTAATCAAAGCTGAATGTTCCCATCGTGGATCAAATCCAAACTCCTGGAGCCGAGCTGGAAACTGTCTCATGATATTTAAATATCATTCTGCAGATTTTTCCTCTAAATGTAGACATGTGTATTTTCTTGTCACACATCGGAAAGTACTGTGTGTGAGAACAGGGAGAGGTCAGAGGTCAAAAGGTTAACTCATTATAATGATGCTAATTCTGCCTCTTTTAAATTGAACTATAATGACTTTTCTCTAAAAGGCAGAAAGTCACTTTGCCTGCTGCTAAATTTGACTCCATCTCTTAATATGGCGTGCAGAGCTCCAGTCATATCCGGGCTGTACGCGGTTAAATAACTCTCATCCTTTCAAGGATTCAGCCCAGCAGAGACTGTTGTAAATTCCACTAACCTACTTCAGCGCAGGCACGTGCATCTACTGCACCGTGACATCACACATGACATCATAAACCTCTCGCTCTCTCTGAGTCCCGTCGCCTCCCCGCCGGGGGAAACCTCTCCCCGCTCTGTCATCCCATCCCAATCTCTGCTGAACCCAGGTCAGTTTGTGCAGATGACCAGAGGCTTTGTTCCTGCTCACATTTCGCTAATGGCTGCGTCTGTGTTCTGCTAATGAGTTTGTGTCGTCTGTTCCAGAGGCCATACGAGATGAAACAGGAAGAATGAGCGAGTGGAGAACTGAGCCAGGGAGGGAGGAGACTGCCGAGCTCACGACTTCTCAAACAGCCCCTCACAGACACCTGTCAGCTTCAGGCGGCCGATGCTCCGGCAGCGCTCGACAGCGAGGGTCCGTCTGCGGCTCATCGGCTCCACCGCTGACCACGGCCCCGCTCAAGGACATCCATGTCAAACACTGCTCAAACCCTGAACCAACTGAAGCAGCATCAAATCCAAATTCACATTCATCATGGCCTCCGTTTCCTCTACTTCCCAAATGCTGCATCCTCCTCTCCCGGCCTGATACGCCCCTCAGGCTCAGTGCTGACATGCAGCCGGCGTCCATGTCCGTCCCTGTCACCTCACACCCCCCCGCGTCCAACACGGGCTAACGCTGCTCTCACCCACCTTTTTGAGTTGATCATCCTTCAGCTGGGTGAAGTAGTAGGCCAGAAGCTGAGCCGCTATCATCCTGCCTGCACGTCCGCCAGGAGCTGGCAGCAACTATGAGCTGGTTGGAGAGTGAAGGAGGAGGGGAAGGAAGGCTGCCGTCCGGTCTCTCCTGTCCCCCCACGCTGATCCCTCTTTATCCTGAAGTGGAGGAGGGAGCGGGCCTGAGCCGACGAGGGACGCAAGGTTACGAGGAAAAAGTGTGGTGTAACCAGAGTGGAGCGGCGGCCGTGCCTGCTGGTCTGCGACAGGCACACACTTACAACCACACACACACACGCACACACACACTGAAGCACACAAACACACACAGAGGCTGGGTTTGAGCGTGTCTCCTCCCTCTGAGCCGCTCGCTCCCTGTTAGCTCTGGGGAGATGCAGCAGCTCCACACTGGAGTGGTGGTTGTGCTTCGCCCTGCCCCCACCGAGCTCTCCGATTGGCTGAGCCGTGGACATGAAGGAGAGGAAGGAGGGGAGGATGAGAGGAGGGGGCTTCTCCTACAGCAGCAGGGGAGGAGGGGGGAGGCTGTGAGCTGAAGCAGGAAGCTGCATCTGCATGATAACCTGCCTCCCTCCTCCCAGCAGCTCGGAGCCGGCACGTCTCCCACGTTGCCACGGCCACCAGAGGAGGACGTGCAGAGGGGCAGGGCGTCCACGCCGTCATGTCATCGTCCAGCTTCCTGCTGCATCAGACAGGCCGCGTCCAACAGCTCCACACACACTGCAGTGAACGAAGCCGTTCTCGTGACGGACGGGTTCTTATCTCCTGCAACAGCCAGCCACCCTCTCCTCGGCTCAGCCCCCCAAGACCTGCTGGGACATTCACATGTCGACGCGTCAGTGCTTCAAACTCGATAACGACGATGTTCAAAGCTCTCACTGTCGAACAATAATCTAAACACAAGGTTCAGTCGCTTTACTGTTCCTGCACATTTCAGACAGATAATGACTGTTTGTACTGAAAACTGAAGGAAAAACACCAATACTTTCCATCACAAACTGCTGCTGGGGGTAGTTAGTTCAAATCCCAGATGAGCCCCAACGTCGTGTTAGATCACAGGCCTTGATACAACCTGTAGAGTTACAGAGTCTCCCCAGCCTTAAAGTTACAGCTTCACGTGGCAGAAAAGCAAACTCTGCTTCTTCACCCTTCGGCCAAAAATTCCAACCCAAACATCGAACTCAAAGCAACTCGAACCAAAAGTCGTGGGAAAAACGGGAAAACTGTTTTGTCCTGTTTCCTGTTGCTTGTCACTAACTCTCACCATGTTCTGAGTTTGTTCTATGTTCACGATGAGAACATGTTAGAAAATTCACTGAACTTTGCCATCGAGCCGACGACATTTCCTCCTGTTTGATATCTGAGCCACTCACGACTGGAAAACGTGAAAAGGTGTGTGAACGGCTGCACAAAAATAAAAACTACTGTCGACAGAAAACCAAAAAAAGAATAGAAAATAGTCAGAAAGAGATCAGAGAGTGGGACCAAACAGTTAGTCCAAATATGATCAAAAGCAAAATCAAAATCGTAGCAGCTGCAGTTATTCGATCCAGGTAAATGATCATTTTGCATTTAGACGTGAAGCTCAATTCATATTCTTCATTGTTCTTGTTTCAATGAAAACCAAATGCAAAAATTCACACTAAAATCCATCAAAATAATCTCTGTGTTTTTCTTTGAACATCACTCCGCCCTGATTTACAACGTGCTTTATGTTACTGTGACACAGGAAGATACTGATCATTAATCACTTCATGACGTTCAGCTCCAGGTGTAGATCAGAGGAGGTGACATCACTGCGTTCGTATCCGTCACCTTCTCTCCACATGTAGTTGTCATGTTTCCTCCCTGTGAGTCGTCTTCATCTCTGCTGAACTTTGTGTCACTCATTCTGTCAGAGATGATCAAAAACAGGACATTAATGTTTTTCTGAAGCTTCGATCGACCTGAGCTCGTTTTTTTCTTTGTTACTCACAGACTCATTTTTCTGTGCAGCACAATAACAGAGTGAGAGCTTTTATCTCTGACCCTTTCATCTGCAGTTTCTCTGTAAATGTCCTTTTGTTGCATCGTCTGCAGTGATGTTAATGAGCTG
>JBBMOC010000221.1:192637-203380 GCA_037975185.1 Centropyge bicolor | reverse complement strand
CCCCCTCCTTTCTCCCCCTGCAGCTCGCTGACGTCAACACGCTCTGCGTAAAAGCCGCCCCTGTCTGCTGACTCGCTGACGTGCGAAAGCCTCTTTTCCCCCTGAACGGCTGTGATTTAGGACTTCCCTCGCTGACCCCCCTCCTCCCCCTCCTCCTCCTCCCCTGTCCCGTCTTCTGCCAGCTGCAACCACGAGTCAAAGAACGGCCTCCCTGCACCGTCTTTCCCCGTCTGTGCCCCAGAGGAGCTGCTCAGGCCTGGAGAGGGGGGAGAGCGGAGGGAGGGCTCAGCTTTCATTCACTCCCCCCCCGAGGCTGAATATCCTGCCTGGTGTCATGGCTGCTTCAGGGTGACCTTCTCCACCGACCTTCGCCTGGACCGAGCTGCTTCACAGACTGCTGACACACAAACCCAATAAACCAGCAGCATTTTCACAGAACCCAGCATTAATCAGACAAAGACAACTCACTGGTCAAAACCTGGAAAGCTTCTCTCTGTTTTACAACATTATACAAGATAAGATTGAACTTTAGTAACTTGAACTTGTGCCAATAGAGCATCTGAGAAGTGAAAAATCCAACACACAGAGTCTGAGGAGGAACTGAAGCAGGATGAGTTAAAGTGTAGAGTTGGCAGGAAATATCAGAGAGGTGATAAAACACGATGAATGTAAAGATATCGCATGATGTTAAACATAATCGCACATGATAATAATAAATAAAGGAATAAAGGAACGTTATATTGCACTGGTATTGAAACATGACAGTGAACAGCAAAGTAATATTGCACATGATCATGAGAGAAAGGTCGAAGGTCACCACAGTCATCAGTGTGTGGAAATGAGGCCGATAGTTTTTAGGAATCTTTGTGTTGTTGAAGGGAAGTTTGGCAGCATTTCACTGGAACCAACAAGACGAAACACCAGGGAAGTGAAATGAATGAACCAAGTGTCTGAACAAATGAAACATCTTCATCATGACATGAACTATTAGGAAAAATCTCTTAAGCTATGTATTGTCAAATTACAATATATTGGAAAATCACAAACAAAACATAAAAAACTTTGCATGCATGTTTCAAATGGATGCAGCTGTTGCCACTCAAACAGGCTAAAAGTCCACGGTCGGAGGTGAATGTTGTGGCTCCGCCGTGACGAGGCCCCTCAAACTTGTGAACCTGCCGCTCATCATATTATCATGCTCCAATAATCTCCTTTATTCCCACTGCAAACATGCTGTGTACTGGGGCCAGAGAGAGGAAGGAGACAGGAATCCAGCAGGAGACACACACACACACACACACACACACACACACACACACACACTTATAATTTTGAGTGATGATTTCAAGGTGAGAACATCGATGTGTTTCAGTCCATGTTCAACCTGCTTCTTCCTCTTTATGTGTCTTGATGATTTTTGTTCTGTGAGTTTTGCCTGAGACAGAGAGGGATTCTGTGCTCGAGCCACGACCCGAGGGTCAAAGGGCACAGCCACTGTACCACACTGCTTTCTGCCTCCAACAACAGTGGAGATTAATGGGATGTTTGTTTTGTGCTGTTCAAAGCTTTGAGACATTAAACTGGAAAATGTTGAGAGCAGACTTTCATAATCCTGAATTGTTCATATTTTAACTTCGGAACTATACTTTTCACTTTCTCACAGTTTAATCCTGGTACCTTGTGATCAAGTTTTGACTGGAGCAATTTAATAAAGTTTATTTACTTTATTATTATTTTTTAAATTAGCAACATAATTCCAATCCGTTCTGAAGGTCAAGCCCTGTTTATATCTGTGTTTCCTGTGATCTTCATGACACAGAAGAAGCAACATGAAGGATTTGTTTTTCCCAGATCAGCTGATCATCCACCACAACTTCAGACCAACAGACACCAGGTGGCAGTGTTTCACAGAGAATGGCAGCAAATTGAACTGAAGGGACATGTTTTCACACATGAAGCTCAGTTTACTGGTCCTGGCTGATGAAAACATTTTTCAACAGTTTGATGTTTTTTTTGACTGAAGCGACATTTCAGCTGCAACAGAAACTCTATTTAATCTATTTAAAGGCTGGTGGCAAAATCCGTGCAAGAAGGCACTAAAAGTCAGTGTAAGAGCCTTATTCACCATTGTTTTGAATGTTGTTTTCCTCCGGGCCACCAGGGGTCAGTGTGGTGTCACGTGGTGCAGGCTGAGTGTGGCTCCAGGTGTTTTAAGTTGGAGATAATTATGTACATGTGACATGTGGCTGAAGTGAAGGACCAAACAGTTTCAACTGTGCTCGGTTTTCAGTTTTGTATTAGTTCAAATGAACGGCATTTTTCAAAGTTTAACCATGACAACTTCTGTCATCGATTTATTTTCTTTACCTTAACCTGAGTTCACGTCCAAACAATCCAAGCCCACTATCAGCCGGTAGCGGCTGGTCCAGGACTACAGTCAGGATGTCTCTGTTGCATCGATTCTGACTGTTCTTTTTTAAATCTGTCTCCCTGACCTGATGAACTCGAGCATGTTTCACCTTTTTCAGATCAAGTGCAATCAGAAGATTATATTGTAATGATGAGCTGATTGTAAACTGACTGTGTTTCTCTTTGTGGGAGTGGCCTCTGGTGCAAAGGTTGGAGCTGCTTGATCCTCTGGAGTCACGTCATCTGGACACTTGCAGTCAGTTTAGGCCTCACTTCCTCATGTTTGCATCCTTGTTAAACCTTAACTTTTTTCTTTATTTGGTCCCATAACTCCAACTTAACCTTCCCACAATCCTCCTGGTCTCAAGAAGTAAAATGTATTTCCACGCTGGTTAAATTTAACCTCCTTCGCTCTTCCACTCCTCATGTGGTGTAAGGTGTTCAGGGTGTCTTTCTTCTTTCTACCACTGGGGGGCATCAAACAGCTACATTTTTAAATCCCACACTTTGGGCCTCTAAGGAGGATTTGTAATACACACTTTGATGAGTTTATGTGTTTTATTAAAGACTTTGCTGTGAACGTGAGCAAAGTTGCAGCTCAGCTTTTTCTAATCAGACAAACAGGCAGACGACGTTGGAAGTGAAGACGACAGGCGACAGCTGCAGGTCATCTGGGCAGTAAAGTCCAGGCCTGTTGCCTCTTTTCAGTCCACTGTGCTGTTTTCTATCACATCAGAGTTTCACTATCTCGGCCTCAAAACAGGTTTTTTCTCTCTATCTTCAGTCGTTTTATTTTTTTAAATAGACCCGTGAGAATAAAAATAGCTGCGAGGGCTCTCGTACAGTAAGAATCAGGGGTGTCACTGTATAAGAGGCCGGCTGGTAAAAATAGCCTGACTTGCCCACAAGTGTTGAGCCAAGGAGGACAGGCTGTCTCAGGCTGTCTCAGGCTGTCTCCAGAAACCTAAAAAGGTCTCATAAGGTTTTCGGTGTTGCCAGCAAATTAGCTCAAAACGTGTCTGTGGCTCTGGGCTGAGTGAATATTTGTGAGATCTACAGGTGAGCAGACTCTTATTGATCTTGTTAGAAAAGGAACTTCGTCTTCCTGCCAATAATTTTAAGGCTGGCAATGTGCCATTTTCACATTGATTCAAGAACGTCCAAAGTTGTTGTGTGGAAACTGTTTTATTCAAGAAATCCAGCCTCTATTAGCATTTTAAACACATTTATAATTTTTCACTAAACGTCTCAAAATAATCCTTAAATTTGACGAATGCCGCAGATGAAACATACCTCTACGTGATTAAATAAAATAGCAGGTACAGATGCACACTCTTCATCTCCAAAGTGCAGAATGAGAAGAAAATTTGGGTGTAAATGCTATATATAGTCTTAAGTGCATCCATACATGGGGAGGAAGGGGGACAGCATTCCTCCGGTGAGAGGGTAATATTTTTGTTACCATCAGCAAGTGCTTCCCAAGCGGCATCAGGCTGGTCTGCCACCGCTTTGCGCTGTTTTAGTCTCTTGGGGTAAGTCACTTTTCTTCATATTTTCTCTTCATTTTCTGGGACTTTTGCAGGACGTGCTGTCAGGTGTGGGAGCAGTGAAATGTGCTGCTGTAATGAGCGGTTGTAGATAATCTGTGTGTGTGTGTGTGTGTGAGGGAACAGCAGCAGTCTAATCTCCCTGAGCGGCACTTCCTTACATGCCAGGGCATTAAGAGGTTACTGACCCTCTTTTTCCCAATTTGTGTCGGCCTAAAAGACTGAAAGGTAGAAATGCTCTTCTGCTGAAATAATTGATTATCCAGGCTGGAGGGATAATTAGCCTGAGTGTGGATCTGACAGCTGCTGTAGAACTGAGTCCTGTTCATTTCAGAAGCACCTGAACAGTCTCATTTCCTGCTCGATGGGTTTAATGAAATCGTGTGAGAGCTGCTGCTAATGACTCTATTTCCTTCATTTCTCCAATCATGGGAGAGGCCGACTGCTGCAGGCTATTCATAGCCGAGCTGAGGCTGTAAGGTGAAACATGTGAAGTGCTGAGCTCTGGTGTATGATGAAACTGCTCCGACGCCTCCTGAATGTTACATATGATCATTTTGATTAAGCGTCTGTGTTTTAGCAGTGTGATGTGTGACATGAATATATGATGATTCTTGAGAGGAGATTGACTCTCGATGTTCTCATTCTGTTAATCCTGCATTTCTCAAAGAAGAAACTGGAGAATGTGTGTCAGACAATAGCTCCGAGGACAGACTCGTGCTGATATTGTCATCATGGTTAACACCTGTTTGGTCTCCCCTCCCCCCTGGTGCTCGGGGCCAGGTCTCCTTGAAGTGTTCCAGTCATGGCCTCCAAAGTCATACCTTGGTATAAGAAGAAGCGTGTGAGCCAAGTCAAAACCGATTATGCTTATCATCACACTAAAACTGCCGTCAGGCAGCAGACAGACAGGTACGAGGGTGGGATCCAGCTGCTGCTTTCAGAAGCTCGTGTCTGGCTGCTTTGGCCGGGCGGAGCAGCAGAGCCGCTGAGAGCCGCTGCTTGTTTTCTGACGCCATGTTTAAAGCTGTAAAGGCCTAGTTTTTATCAAAGAAATCAGCCCTTTACAAAGTGACCAAGGCAGCAACAGGAAGTTAACCGAAGAGGTTAGATGATAAACTCAGATCCAAACATCTGTTAAATAGAAACCAGCAAGATCCAAAACCAGCTTGACTCCCCTCAGTGATAAACCTTTATTTCTGTCCATCAATCAATCATCAGTTCATGTGCAGCTTTTTTTCTTGCAGCAGCGTTAATTGACTGTCAATCACAGATATTGGACAAACACTTGCAGTATTATGTAATTGTGTTCCTGGATGTAGAAACAGGTCTGGAAAGTGTGCATTCCCTCCTGCTGCCAGCTGGAGGCGCCAGTGTGTCGAGCTGCTGAGAGAGTTTCTGAGAAAGTTTGACAGAGCTCAAAGAAATGTGAGCTGCTGAACCAGTTCTGAGCTCGATGTTTTTAAAGCTAATGTTACTTCATTCACTGGTTTTCAGAGGGAACATCCTCCCTCTGTGTGCCGGTATCTGCTCTCTGATTGGATGTCCACTGTAGAAGTATAGGACCAGTGAGTCAGTGGCCCCCTCTCTCAGCGGGGGTCTAAAACAGTGATCAGGGCCACATGTTAGTTCTGATGCTCTGCAGCTTCTGCCAACAGTCACAGACCTGTGTGTATTTGACTGGCTTGCTGTAGCCCGCTGTTGAAAAGCGCTGCACCCCCCCCCCCCCACCCCCACCCCCCCGGCTCTTCCTCCAGCTCTGCTCCGCAATGCTCTGAAGCTGAGCTTGATACACAGGATGAAGGCCGTGCTAGCGTTGTCGTCCCAGACCTGAGCCGCAGCAGGCCGACCCCCCCATCACCGGCTCAGTCCTGTAGGAGGTCGCCATGTTGTCGTGTAGCTCCTGAACCTGACCCAGATACTCGGATCAGTACAGACCGAGTCTCTCCAGAGGTTTTCCATGAGAATGACAGGAGAGGAACAACATGAAGAGCTGAGTGTTTTTAAGTGTTCATAAACTTCTGTCAGTTTGAAAAACCATCAAATGTAGTTTTTGAATGAACTCATTGGTGAAATTCTCCTCATGTATCAGACACCAACCTCATCAACCTTTCACAATAGTTTTATCCCTCGTCCAATGAGAATGCAGAGTGAGGACGTGACAACAAATCTGTAGATCAGCCGTCACAAAGGCAAATTCTGACCGAGTTTGGCGACATTTTGCCTTCCTCTACATTCAAATACAAGAAAGTTCCCAGGTGCATCATGGGAGATATTAGCACGGCGGCTGCTTCTGCAAAGCTAAAGCCCACAGTCAGTTCTTTCCATGCCTGTTGTACAATGACGGCCCCGCTCCCCACAGGAAATCCAGCTCCACGTCGGTGAGCCAGGTGCAGGCCCAGGCCACAGAGGCGATGGTGGAACCAGCGTACACCATCCCCGTGTTCCGGGAGAGGTGAGTCCCATCGGTGTCAGGCTATTTTAGGTGTAAGGTAATCCTGGACTACATTCTCCACAGCCGACCCCGGTGGAGACAGCACATTTCTGCAGCCTTACCAGGACGTCCAGTAATGATCACTGTGTGTTGATGATGGTGTTAGTGAGGCAGCTCTCTGTCTGCTACATCAACTCTGTGGGGATGACGGAGACAGTTTATCTTTGTTGTTGTATCACTGATGAAATACTAATTAAACTCAATTCATAGGTAAACTCTTCTATCTTTTAAGTCTGATTCCAAGTTAGTTGCCACTTTATTTTGTTGGTGAGAACAAAGGTCAAATTGTTCGAAATGAATTATTCTATTTTGATTTAAGAAAGCTTATTTGATCTATTCACTATGAATTCTGTTAGATCAATGAAAGTCTACCTGATGGTTGAAATGAATGACATGCATGCAGTGGGTTTGTGGTGGATCAACTGCGGCGCTGTGTCGGCAGGACTGCTGAGGGCACGGAGGAGTACCAGCGAGTGACTACGAATGTTGGGAAAGGACTGACTGTGATTCAGGAGGAGCTCCACAGGATGAGGATGGCCACCAAGGCCCAGGTGGACAGCCTGGCTATCCAGAGAGAGGTGAGCAGCCAGTCACATGACCTCTGACCCGTTCTGCGCTGCTGCGGTTCATGATGATGTCATCGATGTTTTGTTGATGTTCGGTATCCTGCAGGAGTGGCCAACAGGTTTGATGAGGCTTCGTTAGAAGGTCGGTGTTTAATCAACAGAATTTCAGCAGGTCGACGTCGGTGTGTGAACTGACACAGATCAAATCAGCTCATAATAATCGATCAAACATTTCATATTGCAGATGACACTAATCAAAGTATTCTCTGGTTCAACAGGCACAAATTTGAGATGTACACCATTGGCTAATGCAAGTTTGTTCTTTATGAAGCTTTACTTTAAGAAACTTTAAAGAAAAGACTAAAAATAATTTGAGCTCACTTCTTGTTGTCTCTCAAAGAGTCATAGAGGAAAGTTCACTGGCTCTGTGTTACAGCCGGACACAGCAGATCTTATATGGACCTCCAGCTTCTTGCTGTTTTTAGGATGAGAATTAAGACAGAAGATGCATTTTTTCTCTTTGATTATTTCCTGTGTCTGAGGAACTTTTTTTTGTCTCCATTTGCCTTTTATTTTGACATTTACATGTCGTTATTACAGAACTCCTGTGTTTCCAAAAACCAGTTGGAAGCAGAAATCCACAATGTTCTGCATTTTTAATACAAAGAAGATCATGTATCTAGATTCTAGTCTTCAAAATGTTTATTACCTTAACTAATATTATAAATGAAGTGATGAACATAGATGTCATACGTCAACAGACAGATGAGTCCTGTCAAACTGAATCAACTATTCTCAACAGTGGATTAGGGAATGGGTCTATCATCAGATTTACATTCACTTATAACGACATATTAACTCATAATAAGATGTAACACTGATGTTCCCACTGTGTTTGAATGGCACCATATGAATAAAGGTGTCTTGCCTCGTCTTGATGTGTGAATCCAGGCAGATGATGCTAAGTCTGACTGCAGGTCTGACTTCACCTCTTTAATCCTTCTGGTCTGGGCAGAGTTCAGATCAGCTGGTAGTGATGTCAGCTGGGAGATGATGATGATGATGATGATGATGATGATGATGAGTCATGAGACATGATGGAGTCACTGTCCCCTCTCTCTCTCCAGGTGAAGGGCATGATGACCAAGAGGGTGGAGTTGTTGGATGACATCCCCAAGATGCCGGACTTCGTGGTGGCCCTGCGGCCCCACACTGTGTGGGAGAAGATGCCCGTCAAGCTGTTCTGCACGGTGCAGGGCAACCCGAGGCCCATCGTCAAATGGTCAGAATATTCACATCTGGCAGGAGCTTGTTAGAGACTCAGTTTGCTTTTCATGTCAGGATCAGTTAAACCACATGTCAAGCTTTAACTCTTTAAGCTAGAGAGTTTATCAGATCTGTCGTTGACACTTCCTACATTACTTTAAATATCTGAACAAAGAAAACCATCTGCTGCTGTTTCAATTGTCTGCCGGCCCATCAGAGGCTCATGTCTCCTCACACACACACAGATTCTACCAGTTGAAAGTGTGAACACGTTGCTGACTGTGTGCAGGTATAAAGGCGGAGCTCCGGTCGACCCTCTGAGCGCCCCAGGAAAGTACAAGATCGAAAACAAGTATGGAGTCCACAGTTTGATCATCAGCAGGTACGAACACAGAGTTACAACATGAGAACTGAATCATCTGTCGCACTGTGGAGTTACTGAACAATCTCTCAACAAATGACATCACTGCAGCAGCTTTGTCGACTTTTTTAATAATTGGTTTGGTTTCACACTCCAGTGATGAGATAAGATGAAAAGTTTTAGCTCCACTTTTCCAGGTTTTACGATGATGTCATACACTTGATGCCATTTGGAGCGACATCAACATGCAGCCTTGTCTTCTGCAGGTTGAATAATAATAATAATCAAGAATAATAAGTGAAATGAAAAGAGCTGCAGGAGTTTAGAAAAAAAAAGCTTGACAACCTCGTCTTTCACTCTTTACTTTTAATGTTTAATATTTTAGCGCCTTCCTTCACTTCTGGTGTCTAAAATTAAAAGCGTGGTCAGAGAGGAAAGTTGGAGCGAGGGCCAGGACTCAGCCTGCTGGTCTGTTCGTCATCCTCAAGACTCCTCAGCTGTTCGAGTCGAAGCGCTGACCTTTGCGTCATTCGAGCCATGAATTCCTCCCACTGCTCCCTCTCTCTCTCTCCCTCTCTCTCTCTCTCTCTCCCTCCCTCTTTCTCTCTCTCTCTCTCCCTCGCTCTTCCTCTCTCTGTCTCTCTCTCTCTCTCCCTGCCTCTCTCTGTCTCTCTCTCCCTCTCCCTCCCTGTCTCTCTCTCTCCCTCTCTCTCCCTCTCTCTCTCTCTCTGAGGCCTTGAATATCTCCGCTCCTCCATTATGAGGTCGGCATGAAACTGTCATTTATGTCCCAGCTTCATAAAGGAGTCAAAGGTTTTCTTCATTCAGAGCCCAGAGAAAAGCTCTACTGGAAGAAGACTCAGTTTATGTCCCCCACGGCTGAGAAAACGGATCCTCTTTTAAAATAGTTCCGTCCAGGGTGAAGGTCACATTTCTTCCTTCTATTCTCACCCTCGGACTCTGCCATCGTCGTCACGAGGCCCCGCTTCTGTTCACTTCCCTCCCAACATGTCAGGTTGTTTTTCAGCAGAGACCCATGATGCCTTGTGATTTGACCTTGGATTGAGGAGTTTACCGCGGAGCGTGAAAGAAAGAAAGAGCTCCATGTTACGATGCCAGGACTTTGAGATGGGCTCAGTTTTCTCTCTGACTCCGATCGTTTTCGGCCGTCGGGTTAAACGTGGACATGCCACCTGTGTGTATGGCAAAGTGTCCACAGGGGACGGATCAAAATCCTGCTCCCACCCACAAACACTGTCACAGTTTGCTTTACAAACAGCAGTGATCGTTCAAAGGGTTTTTCCCTGGGTTTTGCCTCTCAGGCCACATTCCTGCCTACATTACCTAGACAACATCCAGGGTTGGAAAAAAATCACTGAATCTAATATAACCATGATGAAAACAGTTTTACAAAGTGTTTCCCTGCAGTAAAATCCTTCAAACGATCATGTGTTAGTTTTGTTTTGGTTTATTTTTTCAAACCCATGATGTCATTGTGAATCAACTCTCAACCTTGACCTTTTCCCAACTATTATATACTGTGATGATAAACAAAAGGTATTAATGAGTTCAAACTCAGGAGAAGCTCCCATGAACCATTTTACAATCCTGACTTCATTCCCAGTCTTTTATTTCAACATTTAACGCCTTAAAATCATGTTTAACATCATCACATAGATATTCCACATTGGCTTGATTCAGTCTTTTCTTCTTCTTTTGTGTTGAAAAAATATTTAAGGAAAATATCTCAAATGAGGATTTAAACATGATCATATAAACCACAGCCGTCAGTTTGATAACATGAAGACAGAGAGGAGAAAATAAAAATTCAGAACATGATGAATTTGATGTATTTATGACACATTATATTCACATATTTGATCAGACTGTGTGTGTGTGTGTGCTGCCTGGTCCTGCAGGTGTGTTGTGAGTGATACAGCTGAGTACAGCGCTGTGGCCACCAACCAGTACGGCACAGCCACCAGCAAGGCCACAGTCACTGTGAAGAGTAAGTCCTCCACCTCCTCCACCTCCTCCTCCTCCACCTCCTCTTCCTCCTCCACCTCCTCCTCCACCACCACCTCCTCCTCCTCCTCCTCC
>JBBMOC010000221.1:76139-192504 GCA_037975185.1 Centropyge bicolor | reverse complement strand
TGTTTTAAGTTTAATGTCTTTTATTTCCTTATAAATGTTTCCATTCACTTTTGTTATTGTAGGTTTTCCATTGGTTTTTAACATGTTGCCCTTTATAACGTTTTGAAAAGAGTTCTTCAAGTTAAAGCAGCTTAAGATTTAATCAAAGCAAATTTATGATCATGAAAAGTGAATTTACCCTAAATTTATTCGAGATTTTTCACAGAATTTAGTAAACGTTTGGATGACGTCATTAAACTGATGATGTCATTAAACTGATGACGTCATGTCCCCGTCCTGTCTGCAGGTGTGAAGCCGGCAGCGACACCTGGGTCCAGTGCAACGACGCCCCGGTGAAGGTTTGTAAATACCCGGTTCACGGCCTGCGCGTGGGACACTCCTACCACTTCCGGGTCCGAGCCGTGAACAGCGCCGGCATCAGCAGGCCGTCCCGCAAGTCCGAGCAGGTGACCGCCCTGGACCCCGCCGAGAGCGAGAGGCTGCAAGGTACCGACGAAGGTAAATGCAACATAGCAAGCAGCAGGACATGAGCGTTTCCTGACAGGCCTGTTGTTGTTTCCTACACCAGTGATTAAAATCGAAGGCAAATACGACATAGTGATCAAGGATGACGAGCTGGAAGGTACGGTACCACTGAGGACTGCTCTGGGTTCACTGATTGCTTTTAATCCTTTAATCCACTTCATGGGAGTCTGACACAAACCACTGTCTAACACCTGCCCCCCTCCTTCCTCCTCAACACCTCCATCATGATAACACACTCAACGTTTGAAAAGTGGAGCAAAAAGAAACAGTGACAGAAGCTCACAACACATCCACACCTGCGTTTCTGCACACTGACGCCAGACGAGCTTCTCTCACATGAAACTTTACAGAACAGAATAAACTCAAATGAAAAACAGCCCTAACATCATCTTAATTCTGCACAGAGCCGTTTTCCCATCTCCTCCCATCTTAACTGCTGTGCTGTCGTCTTTCATTTAACTCCAACTCTTCTCTTCGTGCTTTAATCACCTGAAGTTTTCCCCCCCTCAATTAAAACCCCTTAACGAGTTTTCTTCCTCCAAAGTGTGTCGAGTATCTTCTTCTCCACCTCAAACAAACCTGTTAACACAAAAACTAATTTGAACCCTGAAAAATAATCGTTGGTATCGTTTTACACTTGAGGCCGTTGGTGAAGTCCCACATTTACTGCAACATATAAAAGATTTATAGACAAAAACACCAGTGAAAGAAACCAGCCGGGGATGTTTCCTCAGATTCATTCAGTTTCACCATTTATTGATATGAAATCATGAACTTCATCATTAAAAACACTTCACATAGACACACATGATGTGGGACTTCTTCAACCGCTGCTGCTGAGCAGACGTTAGGCCTCAACACCGTTCGCTCCCAACCCAGGCTACGTAACCATCCCGGGGGAGCCCACCGACGTGCACGCCTCCGAGGTGTTCAAATCGTACGTGGTGCTGAGCTGGAAGCCTCCCAGCCCCCGCGGACGAGCGCCGCTGTGGTACGTCATCGAGAAGGTGTGTGTGGCTTCACGGCCGGCCGTCCATCTACTGTTACTGTAGCTGTTCCTGCACTGCAGTGAAAACATAAAGACTCTGAGCTCTGAAACTCAGGACTCTCTGTTTGAATGCAGCCTTCAGTTTGTTCAAATTAAAATGGATGGGTTTGAACACACAGCATCAGTATATGAAGATTTAATGCATCAGAGTGTAAGAGGTTACATGTGTTTAAAGGAGTAAAGCTCCTCATGTATCACCATCACAAAGTAAACAAAACAAATCTACGTGGTGGTCACATGTGCAATCCCCCATAAAAACTGACAATTAATGCACATGCTGGAAATATAGATATGAAGGTAGCGGTATTGGTACAGATATTGGTACAGATATTGGTACAGATACAGACATATTGGTATCTGCATACTTAGTAGTAGTTTGTAGTTTAACCCTTATTTTTCTCAGTTCACGTTTAAAGTCTTTGTATTTGTTTTTATTTATGATCATTTCAAATGAAACCTACAGTTAAAAAATCTTCACCAGATTTGTAAAACAAATTGCAGATGAATTGGCATATTTGTATGACTCTTAAATATCAATATTAGTATTGGCCCTAAACATCCAGTCTAGTTTGGGCTGCCCAGAGTGATGATCTCAACTTTTACTCTTTGACATTTCAGATTTTCATATCAGCGATTGAAAGTCAAACCAAATTGAGCCCCATTTGCAGCAGGGAGCTCGTCTTTGTGTTTGTGCTGCGTTGGTGAGCTTGTGTCGCAGATGGTTGTACCTTCTCCTGTCCCGACTCTCCCACAGTGCTTAGCAGGCACTGGAGCGTGGCAGCGGATCAACACGGCAGTCAAACTGCACTCCCCTCGCTACCCGGTTTTTGATTTGCAAGACGGGCAAAAGTACCAGTTCCGAGTGTATTCGGTCAACATGTACGGCTCCAGCGAGGCCTCGGCTCCCTGCGAGCCCGTCCAGAAGGTGGAGGAGGAGGGTAAGGCCTGGGATCTGTGTCAGACACACAAACACGTGCACACACAGATACACATGGATGAGAGAGTGAGAGACAGCGAGTTCTGCTCTTTTATTCAGACACATTACACATAGATGAGAATCTTTAAGGGTCTCAGGCGAAGGCACTTTCTCGCTCAAGACTAAACAGGTGGAGAAGAAAGAATGAGGAACGAGTGAACTGAACCTTCCTGAGCTTTCTGTTATGTTAGGATGAGACATATTCAGGTGTCTATGAGAGAAACAGACAAAATGTTCAAGACAAACCTGGAGCTAAAGAGGAAATTAAAGACGACAGATGCATCTTTTCAATTTTATTTTTTCTGTAACAAAACCTTTCCTATGTTTCTTATAAAGTATATGTTATTTGGTGTACTTGTAAATCTACATTCAATTGGAAAGCAAAGTTGAAATTGAAAATGAGGGAACGTTTCTTTGCATTGTGGATCATGGGCGTCTCCTCACGCAGCCTCTGGTTCAGTTCTCGTCCAGATAGAAACAGGGTTTTTGTGTTGTAGCACCACCAGAGTTTAGCAAACACTGTAAAACACAAACAGGTGAAATGCTTAAACTGACCTTGCTGTATAAAGTGACTGGCTGTCTGTTGCAGGCACTGAGCTCCCGATGGGTACGTACAGTTTCATGTGTGAGATCTCACAGTGAGTGATGGGCACAGCACACACACACGTGCACAGAGCAGCTCTGCAAGGAGCAAAGAGCTGCTTGAATTCCATTATTTATCATATGTCAAATACAGTGTGTTTAAAAACGCAGTTACATTTTGCCACTGAAGTGTCACAAGCTGTCACTGAAGCATCTGGAACCAAAGGTCACATATTACATAAGCACTTCCCTCCGGTCGCCCTCCACATTGTTGTTTTGTTTTTCCAGCACCAAACCAGTTCCACAGATTCCAGCTCACTCTGTTTGTTCACCTTTCACTGAAAACACAGCCAGGACACACCTGCATGTTTCATTAAGCGGCAGCCACTTTGTCAGTCATCCGGAACATGACGAGATGTGCAGATCTGAGCTGCAGTCAGAGATATCAAAGATAAGAACGAGTGTTTGTCTGTGATGAAAAGCACCTGATGGGAGTCGAGTTGGTTTGTTGCTTCCAGAAAGTGTAAGAGTCTGGAAACAAACTGTGATTGACAGCTGATGTGATGCTGTTTGAATCATCCTGATGTTGGAGTTGAAGCTCACTCTGTCTTTTGTCTTTAGATCCTGAAATTTGTTTTAAATATTGTCACTATTAAAATATAAGTTTTATCATGTAGCTCTTAGTTGTTGATCCAGTTTTCAGCACAGAAACTGAAGGTTAAATGAAACTGTTATTGTTAATCAATCAGATCATTATCGGTGTCTAATCGCGGCTGGTTTCGCCCTGAACAGGCGTCCCCTCGGCTCCCGGTCAGGTCGTCGCCACCAGGAACACCAAGTCGTCTGTGTTTGTGCAATGGGAGGCGCCCAAACATCTGAAGAACCTCATGGGCTACTACATCGACGGCCGCGTGGTCGGAGCCAAGGAGTGGTTCCCCTGCAACCACAAGCCCTTCAGACACACCAGGTGAGGGTTCAGAGTCCTGCTGGAACCAGGAGAAGGACGAACTGAGCTGTTTTTAACCACCTCATTAGCTTTCTCACTTATAAAGGTTCTGCATGAGTTCAATGACTTTGACTGTTATGAATTCATGTTTGCAGCATTGATAATTTACTTTAATTTCAGATGATTGATTTATTGTGAACTACATCCAGCTTTTACATTCATTCATACACTGAGCAAAAAGTGTTAAATCCACTGTGTGGTACTAACGTGTGTGTGTGTGTGTGTGTGTGTGTGTGTCAGGTTTGTGGTGCACGGTCTGATCCCTGGGGAGACCTACGTGTTTCGTGTCCAGGCCGTCAACCTCTTCGGCCTCAGCGACGAGTCTCAGGAGTCGTCTCCCATCGCTGTGGAGCCGGCACTCGGTGAGAGCAGCATCACATTCACACAGGTTCTTTAGAAGCTGTTGGAGGCAGATTAAAAACAGATCAGTCGATTAATGAATATGCAAGTGAAAACAAAAGGTGATGAGATTCTGTGATGAGAAACAAGATGGATGTTCAGTCTGATGTTCAGTGTCGTTCATGTCACCACTCAGGCGCAGGGGTGGACTATGGTGCGTATGAAAGACCTCTTTTGTGTTCATGTCCTCCCACCTGACTGACCCACTCTCTCCACTGTCACTGTGCTTCATGTGTTTTTATCACAGTACTGTGTATTTTCACCGAGCACAGTAGCAAAAAAACTCCACAACGATCACAGTTGACTGAAGTAATCAAACGTAGATATACGACCCTGAAGCTGAGACGCTGTGTCAAACATAGATAAACAGGATGCAATCATCAGCAAACAAACTGACAACAGTTTCACAAGTCTTCCTGAGTCCATGTGTTCATCTCCTTTCTACAATCATGTGTTCACAAAGTGTTGAACCTCTCTCCATCCTCGCTTGTGAACGACTGAGTCTTTCCAGGATGAACCTTTCAATCATGATCCTCTCACCTGTTACCAATGAACCTGTTTACCTGTGGAAGGATCCAAACAGGTGTTTTTGGATCAGTCCACAACTTTCACAGTCTGTTGTTGCTCCTGTCCCGACTGGTTTTTTACACAACGTCTCAACTTCTTTGGAATCAGGGTTATATTTTCCTCATTAAGAGAGTAAGTTCCAGTTAAGTATCTAAACTGTGTATTAAACCTTAATATTACCTGTGGCCCAGCTACTCCCAGCGCTCCCTTCGGCATCACCTTGCTGAGCTGCGACGGCTCCTCCATGACTGTGGCCTGGAAGAGTCCCAAACACTGCGGCGGCTCCAAGGTCAACGCCTACTACATCGACAAGCGGGACGCCGACACTTTGGTGTGGAAGGAGGTCAACCTGATGGGCGTCACCGAGAGGATCTGCACCGTGAGTGGCATCACTCGCACACTCAACTACAGTGGAAAGCTAATATCTGACATGTAAAGAAATAAAATGAAAGACATCTCATGATCACATCACACCTGTTTCTGTCTGTGTCTTCAGGTTGACAATCTGAAGGAGGGAACCTTCTACGAGTTCAAGGTCCAGGCCGCTAACCTGGCCGGCGTCGGCGTGCCCTCGGCTCCCAGCGCCCCCATGAAATGTGAAGCTTGGACCATGGAGGAGCCAGGTAGGAGAACCGTCACCGCTCTGCCAGCTCTCTGTCTTCCCACGTTCTTCTCTTCAACCATGTGACCTGTTGCTGCAGCTCTGCTGGATCGAGACTTTCCTGGATCCTGTTCCTGAGATTTTTACCTTGACAAAAAGAAAAATATACCAGAGCAGCTCTTAGCATCTTCCTCTTCTACCTCCAGGTCCAGCCTACGACCTGAGCTTCAGCGAGGTCAGAAGTCGCTCCCTGGTCATCCTGTGGAAGGCTCCAGTCTACACGGGAGCCAGTGCAGTTACTGGATACTTCGTGGACATGGCCAAGAAGGGCTCGTCAGAGTTTGTCACTCTGAATCAGGAGGCTGTGAATCACCGTTACCTGCAGGTAGGAGACCGAGTGGAAATGATCCTGTGGTTAAACTGTTTGTCTCTGCAGACTGTAGCATGAAGACGCTTGATGGCAAAGACAAGACTTGTTCTCATTGAAAGTCTGAATGAGGTTAAGCTGGCGTGGTGTCCTGCAGGTGAGCGGTCTGGAGGAAGGTGAAACCTACGTGTTCAAAGTCCGTGCTGTCAATGCAAACGGTGTCGGCAAAGCTTCCCAGCTGTCTGAGCCGGTCTGCGCCAAAGCTCTTCCAGGTAACAACATCTCGACATGTTAACTTCCTCTGTGCCGCAGCCGCCTTTTCTGTATCATTTTTCGTGTTGTGTTTGTTCATAGGCACCAAGGAGATCGTGGCCGGCGTGGACGAGGAGACCGGAGACGTCTTCCTGTCTCTTGAGGCCTGTGAGATCTGCGAGACCTCCAAGTTTGTGTGGTCAAAGAACTACAAACCCATCGGCGACTGCCCCAGGGTGGCCGTCACGGCGAAGGGCAGAACGTAAGCTCCTGATCCTCGAGCCGTGGGCGAAGCTTCAGGCTTCTTCTTCAGTCACAGAAGGAACAGTTATCTCTTCAAACAGAGCTTCAGAACTGAAAAGTTACAGCAATTCAAAAAAGTTTACTAGCCAACACTTTTCTTAAAGGTTTCCTGTAAAGAACGCCTGTTTGTTTTTGTACTAAGAGACTTCTGGGAGTTCGGAGTTATTTGTTTAGTTTCAGTTGTGTTTCCCATAAAGAACAGCTTTAAATGGATCAATGTATTATTGGAAACTTCATTATCAATATATGTTTGAAGGTCTGATTTACACTGCAGCAGGAAAACACTTTGTGACTGATTAACTTTTTGGAGAAATTCATTTGTAAAAACCAAAGTGGCTTCTCCAACACTTTCCTCTGTTTTCTCCTGTAGAGTTGGTGGATTCAGTAGTTTTGCATTGAATGTGAGCTGTGTTTGTTTCTCAGCTCCAGACTGACTTTCACCAACCCCGATAAGGACGATTTGGGCAGATACTCTGTGGTGGTCACCGACACAGACGGAGTGTCAGCCAGCCACACTCTGACCGAGGACGGTACGTCTCCTAGTTACAGTCTCAGTGGAGGGAATGTCCAGAAGACTTTATCTGCTTGATGCTCATGTTGTTTTCCTCCGCAGCCCTGAACACCATGCTGGAGCTCAGCTACGCCATCAGACATCCCGGTGAGTGCTGACTCAGCAGAGCTCCTGTATCAGTAGAGCCACCGCTGTTTCCTCAGGATCTGATCTTTGCTTGGTCTCTGTGCAGTTGTTCCTCTGAAACACGGCCTGAACTACGAGATCCTGGAGAAGGGTCACGTGCGCTTCTGGCTGCAGGCCGTCAAACTGTCCCCGTCCGTGTCCTACAGGTTTATCGTTAACGACAAGGAGGTCACCAGTGGAGAGGTAACGTCTCCCACCCTCACACTGACTGTATGCTCTCAACACTCCACTACATCCGTCTTTGTGAAGCTCGCCATGTTTCCGTTGACACTGTTGAAAATGTGTAAACTGAATCAGAGTCACGTGTCCTGCTATCTGTCCCCTCAGGTGTATTTATGAACTTTAACTGTGAGATCATGTGACGCTGTAACACGGCAGCGTCCTCTCACCTGCAGCTGTTAAACAGCTTCTGACCCAGTTTTACCTGTAAATTATTGATCTGGTCTTTAATATTATATCATTCCAGTGGTTTCCAGTGGTAACGATATCATTTAGATTCATGACACTGACAGATGTGTTCGGATTTGAACGTGACCTCTGGTGGTTGTGGATGTAAATCTTTTCCTTGTTTTCATCTCAGGGACACAAGATCAGCCATGACGTGGCCTCAGGAATCATCCAGATGACGGTGGATCATTTCACCAGAGCCAACGAGGGAACTTACACCGTCCAGATCCACGACGGCAAGGCCAAGACCCAGAGCTCCCTGGTCCTGGTGGGAGACGGTGAGGCCTTGTCTCCTTCACATGACTGTGGCCGTCTTCGTCTTCTTATTGTCGTGTCTTTAAATCTTTGAACAGAAGCAGGACGTGACCCTGAACTCTGAACTTGATTCATTCATTTACTGTGTTTTTCTCTTTCAGTGTTCAAAGCTGCTCTGAAGGAGGCCGAGTTTCAGAGGAAAGAGCACATCAGGAAACAAGGTACCGACACATGACGACGTGTAAAACCCTGCAGCAACGTTCAACCGTCATCCCTGAACAAACTCAAGCTCACCAGTCGTTTCCTTCAGAGTCCAGTTTTTCTCATCTGGTTTGTTTGTTCGCAGAAAGGCTCAAAACCATTTCAACAAAATCTGCTGTAAAATGAAGCCAAGAGACAAGTGGTTTCGTTTTTGGTTTCGCTGCAGGAACGTTTCAAGGATTTACTGACATGAGACACTATTGAACATTGTCACTGTGTTGAAGTTTCACTGTTCAATATGTAAATCATTGTTCGGCCTCGGCAGAGACGAACTCTCTCTCATGTTCGTTGGACTGATCACATGTGAAATTCCCTGATTCCACTTTGTGATTTCAGGCCCACATTTCTCTGAGTACCTGTACTTCACCGTCACTGAGGACTGCACTGTTCTGCTCGCCTGCAAGGTGACCTTCAAACCGCTCGCTCTCTCACCCGTCCCATCGCTGCGCTTCATCTTCTCTCATGAAAACTGAACCTTGTGTCTGTGCATCAGGTGGCCAACGTGAAGAAGGAGACGACTTTCCACTGGTACAAAGAGGACGATGAGATTGTTCCAGAGACTCCTCCCAACGTCCTGTCTGGGGCCTGCGCTCTGCCCATCCCTCTGGTAACACAGATCTACGGAATCTTCTCCTAATATGAAAAAATGATCAAACAGTGTTGAGCTTGTTTCTTTGTCCTCGGGCAGTAAATGTTTTAAATGAAGCAGATGTTCGTTCAGCTAAAGAGTTAACATCAGCCATGACGAGTTCATGTGTGTCGCCGCTGCAGCGTTTGAGTCTACAGCCAATGAAATGATAGAAAATAATGGTGAAATGTCTCATTGAACCATCAGCTGCTGTGTCAGTGTTGTGTTTGCACTGAGCTCTTTGGGTGACGTCACTCTGATCACGTAGCCACACTGTGATGAATCTGATTCATTTTCTAAAAGGTTTGAATTGATCTCACAGTTTCGATGCCATGATGTTTGTCTCTCCAGTTCTCCAGGAAAGATCAGGGTGTTTTCAAGGCCGTGCTCGGCGACGACAGAGGGAAGGACACGTCTCTGTTTGACATTTCAGGCCAAGGTGCGTTCACATTCTTCAGAACGGCTCACTCACTTTGCTTTTTATTATTATTCTCAACATAAATGTGATCATGTCTTTCGTGTCTCTCTCTGATTTGCAGTGTTTGATGACATCATCAATGCCATCGCCCGCATCGCTGGTGAGTTCGATCAGCTGATTCGTGCATCATCACAAACATTGTTTCCTTGTGTTATTGGATGCGAACGACAGGAAGTGGTGAATGTGTTTGAGTGGCTTGTTGACGACGGTGTGAGCCAGATTCCTGACAACATTTGCTGCAAAGCTTGTCCTCAGGATTTACACTGCTACCTGCAGCTGTGGCTTGTAGCCTGAAGGTCTGATGGCCTCAAAGAATGCACGAGAAGAACATGTTGTCTAACCTTTGAAACACCTGGACTAGGGGAAAGGCAGCCTAGCCTGAGGAACTAACTCTGTGATAGAGTTTCTCTGACTCTCTCTCTGTGTTTGCTGCGTTCAGGTGCGTCCGCCTCCGACCTGGTGCTGCAGTGTACTCCAGAGGGCATCAGGCTCCAGTGCTACATGAACTACTACACAGAGGAGATGAAGACCATCTGGAAACACAAGTACGCTTCATCCAGCGCTGGGTTTGACTCAATGTAGCAACAGAAACAGGCTTCAAATGTTCACTTGTCATCTGTCAAACCAGCTGTTGTTAGTGTGCGAACATGAACATCACTGATTTACTGACAGCAAGCAGCAACCTCCGGCGCTGAAAAATGAAGCCAATGCGGAAGTGCAAAAAAGCTGCAGTTCCTCGAATAACCACTAGAGCAGGCTGCAGAAGGGAGTCAATTACATTTGAGCCCCATGTTAAAATGTCCGATTTTAGGACAGAAAAAACATATTTACAGCCTGGTTCAAAACATGGCTCTAGTCTCATAAGCTGTTTTTCTACTCCATGACAACTCTGGGGGGGGGCTAGCAACGATATTTAGCATTTAACCTAGCTGGTTAGCCGTAGCTAGTTTGATTATTTCGAATAAAGCGGCTTTTTTCAGCCAATAGCGTTCATTCGACCCGCCTCAGCTCCGCCCTCGCTCCACCTCTTTGTCCATATTTGGAGTAACCGGAGGTAGGCCACCAAGATGGCTACGCACTACGATTTGCTTCATTTTTGCTCTTCAGAAACCTATGGGTGACGTCACGGACACTATGTCCATATTTTATACAGTCTTGGGTTGACAGTGAGACAGTGACATACAGAACTGTGTGTGGTTCACTTCCTCACATGTCGTCATGTGGCTTCTCACTGTCAGTCGCCTCAGAGCAGCTGGTTTCTGTCGCTGCCAAAAGCAAAACACCTCCGCTGATTTATTCATGTGTTCATTCATATTCCAATATTCCTCTGATCATAAATCTTTCCTGATCATCGGCCAGTTTTCAGTCGACGGGGTGACTTTGATCTGACGCTGTCATCATGTCCCTGCAGGGAGAGTAAGATCGCCTCCTCTGAGAAGATGAGGATCGGCGGCACAGCCGAGATGGCCTGGATGCAGATCTGCGATCCGTCCGACAAGGAGAAGGGTCACTACTCCATCGAGATCTCCGACGGCGTGCAGACCCACACCAGGACCTTTGACCTCTCCGGACAAGGTAAAGAACTGTTAGCTCAACATGAGCTTGATGAGTATATTTTTAGTTGTGTTTAGTTTTATTTATTTTATTTTTATTATTAACAGTTTTTGTTGTTTGGTGACTTTGAAAAGTGAAGCCAGTCATCATGAGGTTTTGTCTCTTCCTGCAGCGTACACTGACGCCTATGAGGAGTACCTGAGACTTAAGTAAGTTCTTTGATAGAACAGCAGTTTTTGAACATTTGTCTTTAATGTGCATCCGACTATATTAATCATATTCTCTCATCTTTCAGGGCGGCTGCGTTCGCTGAGAAGAGTGAGTATAACATGATTTATGATGATGACACTGTTGACTGACTTTATTCTTTCTGACACACGAGCTTCTCATTAAATGGACATTGACTTGTTTATGATTTTTTAATGTCACATCATCTCATCATGACGATGTGTTTAAAAACACCTAAAGCAACTTCATCAGCTCTTTGAGCCGTCAGGACAGTTGTCATTTGCTTTTAAGGCAAAGTGCGATGAGTTTTGTGTCAAAGTTCAAAGAGCTTCAGATTCCTGTTTCTCCCTCTGAGCATCTTCAGACCCACGTGAGCTGTGGACAGGTGGAGTCTTAGCTCACTTCACCTCAGCAGCTTGATGCTCTCAGCTGAACTCTGACTCTTGTTGCTGTCTCTCCTCAGACCGCGGCAGAGTGGTGGGAGGCCTGCCCGACGTCGTCACCATCATGGAGGAGAAGGTGAGGATGTTGACCAACACTATGTTAATAACATGGAAGATGATGCTGTTCTAATTAAATGTAGCTGTTTTGTTTACATCGTGGCACAAAAATCAGATCTCATCAAACATACAGAGAGCAAGAGTTAGAGAGTCTTACACAGAGAAGCTGATGTGAGAAACTTCATCTTCATCATTAGTCAAACAAACCTGTGTTTGTAATGAATTTGACTTGAGCTCACTCTCGACCTTCTGCAGTCTCTGAGCCTGACCTGCACCGTGTGGGGCGACCCCACCCCTGAGGTCACCTGGTTCAAGAACGAGCAGGAAGTCGCCTCCACCGAGCACACCAGGGTCACGTTCGACGGCGGCAAGTTCGCCAGCCTGGTCATCAACAAGGTCACTCCCGACGACTCCGGCAAGTACAGCATCAACGTACGGAACAAGTACGGCGGCGAGTTCGTCGAGATCACCGTCAGCGTCTACAAGCACGGCGAGAAGCTCCCCGAGCCCAAACTGGGACAGCCCAAAACGCCTGCTGCCACGCCAGCCGCTACGCCCGCAGCCACGCCTGTGCCGCCCAAGTCCCCAGCTCCCCCCTCCAAGACCCCCACCCCCGTCCCCTCCAAGGCCCAGACCCCGGCGTCGTCCATGAAGAGCCCCACTCCAGCCTCCACCCCCGCTTCCACCCCGGTCCCCAAGTCCCCAACCCCGACCCCTAAGTCTCCAACCCCGACTCCGTCTCGCGGCGTCAAGTCGCCCACCCCACCCAGATTCATGAAGTCTCCGACTCCACCCAGGAAGTAAACGGTGGAGGTGACGTCTGAGGGGGAAACGTTTGCTGTTAGCTGATTTATAGCATGAGTGTGAAACCGTGAGCTGTTACTTTAAAGTTTATGTAGATGGAGCCGCTGTTAAAGTCCCATCCAAAAAGATCAGGCTTCGAACCAGTTGGAAGGTTCTGATTCTCTTTGTGTTCCTGAGATGCAGGATAAACACAGTTAATGGGACTTTAACAGCGGCTGCTCTCAAACAGTAGATGTCCTTTTCAGTTATTTCATATCGTTCAACTGATCACTGTGACTTTTGACACAGGAGGGAAAAAAAGGCACAAAAAGTACAAAAAGTAAAAACCAGTGTAGATGTTAATGTTCTGTGTTTTAAAAAGCTGAACCTTCCACTGCGCCTCGGCGGTGGAACGCCTGTGTTCTTTGGATGTTAAAGGATCATCTCAGTTTATCACAACTCCGTTCATATTGACGCAGTTTCATTTTCAGTGATGTCACTGAACACGAGCAGTCACATGATGAGACAAACTGGAAGAGAAAACTAAAGGGCAGAGGTGAAATTATTACCGTTCCATTTCAGCTTTGACCTGTTTACTGTCGTGGAGGAGGTTTCCTGTTTTACCTCCAAATGAAGTGGTTCAGATTTGGTGTTTTCAGCCTGTCTGATCGTGTTTCTTTGCCCGTCTGGATTATGATCAAAACTATGGAAATAAGACCAGAGTTGTTTTAAAGCAGAAGGTTCCTTGAGGCTGGCCGACCTGGGAGTGGGCAGGTCCAGAGCTCAGTTCAGGTCCTGGGTGATGACACCAGACACCACATCATGTTTTTGTTTTTCCTCCTTCATCAGCAGCTCCTGTCGTCCCAGGCAACTTTCATCATGTCCAGATCTGTGAATAAAGAAATGTGCTCTCTGTGTCAGAGTCTGTCTCCCAGTGCTTTGTGATGGCAATAAACTTTACTGATCAACCTCCGTCTCTTGTCTCTGAACAATCTCTCATCGACCGATACATCAGCAGGTAACATGACTCTCAACAGACTTGAAAGTAAAAATGTGTAAATGTGACGTCGTATCCAGGCTGCGCTGGATTGCATGACAGCAGGTACACAAACCTGCTCCTGCAGCCCAGGTGAGCTGAGGTGGAGGGGGCGGGGCTTCTTACACTGTGTGAGCAACAGGGCAGGTTGAGCTCGTCATTTGTCTGAGTCGACGCCTCGGTGCTGCTGGTCGACGCTGCAGAGAGCAGACAGCCGGGCTGAACTCGGCTCTGTGGAGGGATTCAGGAAACCAAGACTTCTCTTACCAGCCATGAAGTAAGTGTCAGAACTTTTGCAGCTGTTACTCGTCCGTCATAATGTTGAAGACGTTGCTACATGTCTTGTGTTGTTGGAGCTGGTGAATCACACCTGACAGGCAGGTTTCTATCACCTCTTACCTGCAGCCTCTCTCTGTTCGTTACAGTTGAGCGTCTGAACTGATGGTTAACGCTCACACAAGCTGCTGCGCTGAAGGTGAACCAGAGGCCTGTTGTGCAAAGAGACTCTGTTGGATTTGGGATCCATGGAGTCCAGCCTGTCCCTGCTGTCCTCGCTGAAGGAAGACGACAATCAGCCTTATGTGCAGCCACATTACAGAGAGTCGTACCGCCTGGCCATCTACGCCCTGCTCTGCGGGGGCAAGGAGGCCTACGAGGAGTTCCTCAGGGCCGAGCAGATCAGCCACTTCCTGTCGGAGGAGGAGATCCTCTTCATCTTGGAGAATGCGGAGCTTCCGGTGGTGGAGGACGACGCGGAGGGGAAGCGGCTCACGGACGTGCTCAGTCAGTCCACGTACTTCCCGATCGAGTCGGACGAGGAGGTGCCCGACCTGGACATGGGCTGGCCCGAGGTCTCGCTGGAGGGCGTGGACACGAGCATCAGCCTGCTGTTCCACCCGCCCCGGCAGAACACGCCCAGCATCAAGGAGGTGATCCGCAAACAGATCCAGGAGGCCAGGCAGGTGAGAACCGCACACCGTCCAGAACATGGCTCTGCAGGTGACGTTCATCATCCTGACACACATATTTACAAAGGCAGCACAGAGACGATGGCAGTTCATCTAAAGCACAAACACAATGACAGGTGAAGGAGGAAATACACACTTCACAGATGGTACATAAAACATAAGAATCGCGATTAAGTGCCCTCGAGGTCGTCCTGTGTGAGGGGCCCTGTGTGAGGGGCCCTGTGTGATGGGTCCTGTGTGATGGGCCCTGTGTGATGGGTCCTGTGTGAGGTGCCCTGTGTGATAGGTCCTGTGTGAGGGGCCCTGTGTGATGGGCCCTGTGTGATGGGTCCTGTGTGAGGTGCCCTGTGTGAGGGGCCCTGTGTGAGGGGCCCTCTGTGATGGGTCCTGTGTGAGGGGCCCTGTGTGAGGGGCCCTGTGTGATGGGTCCTGTGTGAGGTGCCCTGTGTGATGGGTCCTGTGTGAGGGGTCCTGTGTGAGGGGCCCTGTGTGATGGGTCCTGTGTGATGGGTCCTGTGTGATGGGCCCTGTGTGAGGGGTCGTTCAGCTGGAAAATGAGTTCCCTCTAAAGAGTTAATATCTCCTGTGTGTGTTTAGAGATGTAGTAGTTATACTTTAAATCTGAGTCACACAATGACTCGATTTCGACCTTAACTAGGATCTTTGGGATCTTGCACAATGAACACGACTGCTCCACAACATGCAGCTGCTGCCCTGTCCATCCTCCTCAGACGGCCCGAGGGACAGACGGCGTCCACGTCTCCAGGCGTCTGTCCGAGACGTCTTCACTCTGAGACAGTTTGTGAAGGCCGGCTCAGTTCAAACAAAACACCCAGAAACACATCCTGAGATCTGGATGGACTCACGTCATCTGACTCAGTGGTCGTGTGAGCACATGAGCAGACACGTGTGTCCGTTTCCACATGTTCTGGCTCTTTTATAGGTCAGACGTGCCGCGTCCTGCAGCCGCTCAGTCACGCTTACAAAACCATAATCTCCTGCCAAACGAGATGTTGATGATTCTGCCGCAGGTTTTTAACTGTAAAAACAAACCTGATGACCAGATTAAACCGAGCCCATTAAAACACAGGCTGTTGTGGTGGAATAAGACATGAACTGAAGGAGAAGAATAGAAACGGTCCCTGTGCCGTTATGACTGTGTGTGAGTTCATCCACAGCCGTGCAGCAAACACGCCTCCTGTAAACGCTGAAGGATCACCAGTGGAGGATGATCAAGAAAAGTAATCAGTTACTCCAACCATTAGTGAAGGTTGTAGCAGCATCAGGCTCAGACTCTCGCTCAGTTCTCTGAAAACTGAACTGATGACTGAAGCAACTACATTAATAAATTACAACTCAGCAGGTAGAAATGTCCCCACTGTGGACTAATGAAGAAATATCTTAAACAATAAAATAAGATAAACGAGCTGAAACGAAGGCCTGATCAAAGATGACTGTCAATATTTGTCCGGTGACACAATTAAAACAAGGCAGGTTCCAGTCGAACAGTAACTGGCTGATATCAGAGTCAAACCAATGATCGCTGGCAGAACTGCGTCAGATCTTCATCTTCATCATTTTTATCATAATAAAAAAAAGAAAAGTCAAGTGAAAATCAAACCACATCACAAAATGAAACCAAACTGTTCATGTGTGTCACTGAAAACCAGTGATGGAGTGTAACTAAGTACTTTTATTCAAGTACTGCACTTTAGTACAACTATGAGGTATTTGTACTTAACTTGAGTACTGAGTACTGTTTTCTACTCCACTACAATTCAGAGGGAAAAACTGTACTTTTTACTGTATTATAATAAACGCTTTACTTTCTAGTTACTTTACAAATTAAGGGTTTTTTTAATTTTGCAAATCAAAATATATAAATGACTTGAAAAAACCTGAAACGATTAGCCAATTAACTGATTAGTTTATTGACAAAATTAATTGAGTCATTTTTCAAACATGTTTAACAACCACGGTCCAACGACTCAGATGGTAAAATCTGTGACTTTTCAACTTATTCCTCAATAGTTTGGAGTTTGTTCTGTTGGTTGGAGCAAACCAACATAGTGAAGGTGTCACTTGTTCTTATGTCCCCCAGGAACACTCTCAGGTTGAACTTTTGAATTTTAAAGTATTTCACTGAGTGCTCTATAAAGGGTTGAGGGCATTTTACTGATTAAAGTTATATACTTTTACTCAAGGTAACATTTTCAATGCAGTACTTCTACTTACAACAGAGTATTTTAACAGTGTGGTATTAGTACTTTTACTGAAGTAAAGGATCTGAATTTTGCTCCACTGCTTCTTCAAACATCAATATACATTAACTACTCACAAGAAAATATTTTAAAGAACCTTTATTAAACAGCAGATTTTAAAATAGTGACTTGCAGGAGGAATGAAGCACCTGAGGCGACTTATTAGTCATCTCTCCATTTATGAGAATAAACGTATTCACAACTGACAGAAAAAGAAGAGACTGTGTATGACTCTGCTCAGCTTCACAAAGAAGACATGAACTGAGTTGTTAATGGAAAAGGTTAAGGTGAAGGTCATGTTCAGACACGTGGCGTTAACCAGCCGACGAGTCTCAGCCTGAACGTCCTCGCCGTTCCACCGGAGACACCAATCATTCAGAAATGAGAGCAGGGCGTGTGTCTGTGCCTGTTGCTTCCACCGAAGCTTCAATGAAACGCACAGATTTTCACACATGATTTCAGTCGAGCTTTTTCTACAACAGGAAGTGATGCGTCCTCAAACAGAAACTTTAAGATCCATCTCTTAGGGTTCGACTTCAGCTACAGCAAGTTTATTCAATCATTCATTCACAGCGCCACAATGGAACTAAGTACATTTACTCAAGTGTAGTATGTTGAGGTACTTGTACTGCACTGGAGTATTTTCATTTTATCCCACTTCCTGTAAAATATTTCTACTTTCTGCTCGGTTTGTCTGACAGCTTCAGTTACTCTTCAGATGACAGTTTTCCTCCCACTTCCTGTCCAGTGAAAACCACGTATCTCCAGATGTTTGTGATGAACTGATGGATGAAGTTTTCCTTCATGTGTTGAGGAACTTCTCCTCCTTCTGAAGCTGAATCAGCTCTTTAAAAAGCCTGTTGGATCCAAACGCGTCCCTCTTCTCCTCCATGTGGCATCAGCTGCATCTTTGTTCTGTCGCTGTCAAGGCAGGAAAACGACATGTGTTTTACTTAGTACAACTTAAACATCTTTAAAAGTCCAAACTTTGCCTCGTCTCATATTGTTTGTTCTCTATTCAAAGTGTTTCCAAATGTTTGACATGTCTCCAGGTTATTGCCATTGCGATGGATGTCTTCACTGACGTCGACATTTTCAAAGAGCTCGTCAGTGCCACCATGAGGGGAGTGGCCGTCTACATCCTGCTGGACGAGTCCCACTTCAGCAGCTTCCTCCACATGTCGCAGAGACTGGGCGTCAACATCCAGGACCTCAAGGTGAGCGACACATGAAGCAGGAGCACGTCGCATCAGCATGTTAGATTCAGGGAGAATCATGCTCTGACTTCGTCAAATGGGATTTCAGCAGATTTGCGTCTTGTGTGTGTTTGAAGTTTTACTTTCTGAAACATATATTTTACATGTTGGTGTGAAACTGAACTTAGATTGTTTTCATGTTTTAAACTCTTGAAACTGTTCCATCCAGAAAGAAGAAAGAAAAATTTGATCAAGGTTAAAAAACTATTTCATAATAAAAGCCAGTAATTGTTATAAGATACGATAAAACAACTTCATCCTTTATCTAACTTCAGGATCATGACGACGACTTTCTGCTCCTCGTCGCACTTTGGCCTCATTTCTGTTCTTCTCATGCACAGCAGACATGAAGGGATGAACATTTCAGGAACCTTTGAAAAACAGGCAGAAACATACACATGTTGGTAATGTTGCTCCCTGCAGCTTCAGTGGCTGTTTCTGTCCAGAATCCAGAACAATCAGCATCTTAAGGTTGAATCAAACCAAACAAACACAGGCAGAGAATCACCTGAGAATAAAGCAGAGCAGATAAAGTCTACTGAGAGTTTTGTGAAAAGATTCAAAAAATCCCTGCTGTGTGTGTGATGTTCATGAAACACACACGAGCAGTGACACAACAACAAGGTGTTAAATGTGTTTCCTGACATTCTGGAGGGAGAAAGTCTCGTCTTTCCGCTCCTCTCGCCGCCTGTTTGTCGATCTGTATTCCACCGCTGTTGGCTGCCAGTGGAGGTTTCGCCTGTGGCCTGACCTTTCGTCGACTGGCAGCAGCGTTCGGTGGATTAAGTCTGACATTTGCTCCACGCCCTGGTGAAAACGTTGTCATTTACCAGCATTCCCCCGCTGCCTTCCCACCTGTCATTATCACACGAGACAACTGCGGTGGCCGCGGGACCGAGCTGTTAGCGCGGCTGGATTTTCCTGTCGAGCGGCATCGGGACGTGGCTTCGACAGTCCAAACAAGACGTCAGAGCAAACACAGTGACGGCTTTGTGATCTCTGAACAAATTGCTTAGCCAGTAGCCACATCAAAACAGCAGCCTCAGAGATGCACAGGTTTGATCTTGTCGAGCAGCACAAAGGGTGTGTGTGCGTTTCTGTGTGTGTGTTAAAGACACCAGTCGTGAAAATGGAGGAAAAAAATACTGCTGTACTTTCCTGATTTCCCAGAATCACTTTGTTTGAGTATGAAACAAAATCTAGTGAAGTAAAATTCATCTCATTTAAAATGGAAATGTTACTTGAGAACAGACTTTTATGTCATTGCAGCAACAAAAGGACAAAAGGTCAAGTTCAAAACATGGTTCTTCATCAAAGTATGAATCAAATAAAAGGGATCACCTGATGTCGACAGAGAGACATTTGTTGGATATAGTTTAAATTCTTAAATCCAAGTTTCAAAGGTTGAACCACAAAATGCTGTGCAGGAACATTTTTGACGAATGGTGCAACAAACGAGAGGATTGTGTCTGAAGTCCTTCAGTTCTGACAGGATGAGCTTGATGCTGTCAGACAGTTCGGGGTAGGATGGTTCTCTTAAAGGGAAACAAAAAGGTGAACCGTGGACGTGAAGAGGTTCATCCAACAGTCTGTGGTTTGCAGCCACTCTAGCGGCCTCATGAGACTGAAAAAGTTATTACACAATCACCAGGTCACACATGAAAAATGGAGACACAGTCTTCCTGTTTCTTTGGATTTGATCTTTAGTTTCAGAGTTTGTCCTCTCATGGACTGAGGGGTTGAAGACAGTTTTGACCAAAGACAGAAAACTTCATCCTCTGGTACCATGAGCCTGGATCCACACATGGCTTCTACAGACAAACACAGCTGAATTCATTCTGTGTAATTAAGCTTTTCCTCTTGGGCCACATGTTTCTTCTGGCCTTTCGTCTCTATTCTATGACTTTAATGCTTTATTTTAGCAAATGATTACAAACTGGTCTCACGTCCAAAACACAGGAAGTTAGAGAGCTGGTGTGGATCTATTCTAAAACATGTTCATACCCATCAGAAACCTGGTTCTCTCCCTGGCTGTTCTGGCTCTAACCTGGTGACACTTCCTGTTTGTTTCTCCGTCAGAACATCCGCGTTCGGACGGTTCAGGGGCAGCAGTATCACTGTCAGTCTGGAGTGAAGTTTCATGGAGATCTGGAGCAAAGGTTCATCCTGGTCGACTGCAGAACCGTGTTGTACGGAACATACAGGTGAGTCCGTCCTGCCTTCATCCAACGATTCAGACAAAACATAACTGACCTGAACTCTTTCATCCAACCGCAGAAAACCAGCACACGGTTGATCTGTAGGACCCATTTACACCTGACATTAAATTCTGATCTGTATCTGGACGTCATATCTTGGTCAGAACAGAAGAAGATCTAGTGGCTTGCATGGTGATTAGATCCCAGTCAGGCCTAAATGCTTACAGAAAAACCAGACAAAGAAATCTACCTTGAAACTTGAACGGTCAGCTAACTCTGTGTCCTCCTGCTGGCCCAGGCAAGTTTGTTCAAGTCCACCAGTCCTGCCTATCTAATGTGCATCTTGACATGTGACCTCGGTGTCGAGCTGGTGTGTACGAGGCTGCGAGGGGAAAGATCAGAGAACCAGTCTGACAGGAAGAGTTCAGTGATGTTGATATGTAAACTTGCAGTCAAGGGTAGCAAGTCCAAAATGAAATAGTTGAAAATCCAATGAGGCAGGAAAAAAGAGGCAGGTTCAGTTTTGGATCCAAGTTCAGGACCCATGTTCATGTGGCTGGAAAACAAAGGCTCAAAGCTACAAGGATGATCAGGTAGCTAGGTAGGTAGGTAGATACTTTATTCATCCCCATGGGGAAATTCGCATATTCCAGCATACTTTATGTTGTTTGAAAAAAATGCAGGTTAAGTTAAAAGGCAAAGTACTACTACTGACAAGCAATTTAAAAAAAAACAGTAGAATTCTCAAAAAGCACAGTAGGATTAAAAACACAGAAGAATTCAAAAGACAATAAACAGACTTTGAGGTGCAATAAATACTTGAATACACAGTAGACTTTTGGGTGCAGAATTGAAACACAGTATAAGGTGCAATGTGCCGTATTCAATATTTAGAGCAACTCAATGAAGAACAGAGGTCACTGACTGGGTAACTGGGGAATGAGACACAGGTGAGCAGGTCTGATGAGGAAGAGGCAACATGAGCAAATGTAACTGGGTAGAATCAAGACGACGTGAAGGTTTTTCTGTCTGAGGTGTGAGTGCAGGCTGAAGACTGTGGATCATGTGTTAGTAGTCAGATAATATATCCAGACTCAGACCACAGGTTAATACCAGGTGGACATGTGGCCTCGTCCACACTTTAAAGTGATAAACAGCGTCCATGATTTTTGGTTTCGAAGTAATTCTTATATTTATTTTTTGTTATAAATTTTCATCATGTTCGACCACCACACTTTTCAAGAACTGTTTTAGACAACCATAGACTGTATAAAATATGGACGTAGTGTCCGTGACGTCAACCATAGGTTTCTGAAGTGCAAAAATGAAGCAAATTGTAGTGCGCAGCCATCTTGGTAGCCTACCTCCGGTTACTCCAAATATGGACAAACAGGTGGAGCGAGGGCAGAGCTGAGGCGGGTCCTATGAGCCGGCTGAATGAACGCTATTGGCTGAAAAAAGCTGCTTTATTCGAAATAATCAAACTAGCTACGGCTAACCAGCTAGGTTAAATGCTAAATATCGTTGCTAGCCGGCTAACCCCACGACGATCTCTTTCCCAAACTCAGTGACTAGAATTAGCCGGGGTGACGCCCTTTAGACCATCAGTGGCTAGCTGTCAATCAAAGTGGCGCCACTTAGATTGACAGCTATGAATTGTGCATAATGATGTATGCTGTATATTTTAAACGAACGCCTTATAAAAATATTCGCCCCCCCCCCCCAGAGTTGTCATGGAGTAGAAAAACAGCTTATGAGACTAGAGCCATGTTTTGAACCAGGCTGTAAATATGTTTTTTTCTGTTGTAAAATTGGACATTTAAACATGGGGCTCAAATGAAATTGACTCCCTTCTGTGGCCTGCTCTAGCAGTTATTCGAGGAACTGCAGCTTTTTTGCACTTCCGCATTGGCTTCATTTTTCAGCGCCAGAGGTTGCGGCTTGTATATAACATACATTGAGTACATCTAAAATAATTAGTAACATGGAAAATCTGTTGATCGTAATCATCCCTGCTCTCTGATGACTGTCACCATTTCCCTTCTCAGCTACACGTGGTCCTATGAGAAGATCAACCTCAGCATGGTCCTGGTGATCACAGGTCAGCTGGCTTGCTCTTACGACGAGGAGTTTCGAAGACTGTACGCTCGCTCCACACTTCCCGTAGTTCAGTTCAGGGAGAGGGCGTCCATCCAGAACCTGAGGGACACTGTGAGCCTGAAGAGCCCGAACTCCAGCCAGCTCTCCCTCCATCAGATTCACATGAGATCCAGGGGGATGCAGGATGACAGGTTTAACAATGGCGGCATGTTGATCAGGGGCCTGAGCATGCAGGACCGGCTGCATCAGTCTCACTATCCCGACATGGGGAACCTGGTGCGAGGACACAGCTATGGCGGAGACCTGCAGAAGTTAAACTCCATGACTCGGCTGAGGATGGGGACCAAGGACATCGGAGTCCCAGCTGCACCCGACAGGACTGGATCTAACCTGAGGGGGAGTGGCGACCTATCAAACAGGTTGTCTCAGCAGCACCTTAGGCACAAGACTCTGTATGGAGCGGACCAGAATTTAATACCGTTCAACTCTGAGTCATCGCTCCACAGGTGGAAGATGGAAACATACCTCAGTGAGAGCTCTGTGCCTTTGGACAATGACCCGCTATCCCCAGTTTTATCTCCGTATAGTAGCTACACAGGCCTAAATGAGCATCAGTCACAGTTGATTCACAGCAGGTCGAGGGACATTAAGACCAGGCTGGAAGACATGAGGCAGAAAAGGCTGAGTCTGCAGGATTTCACCAGCCTCAGGCAGAGCCAAGAGTCTGTCAGGTCTCTGTATCTGATGGACAGACCTGCCTTTATGTCTTCATTGAGAGGTCTGGACACGAGCATCGGAGAATTAGAGGCAAACGCACAAAACGGTTGCAGCGTGGACGCCGTCAACCACAGAGACAGTGAGCCGAACAGGGAAGGAATTCTCACCGACGGCCAGCGCTCGGCGTCCCACTTCGATGTCAAAACGGCTTTAGATCGAAGGTCGATGCACATGTACGACTGGAACGGGCCTCTGTCCAGGACAAAGTCAGCAGGTGAATTGGATCTGAAGCTAAAGGATCCGTCACACAAGCTCTCTCATTTGCAGGCCAGCGGTCTCAGTATCCAGCACACGAGAGCGATGGAGTCTTTGGCCGAGATGCCTGAAGAGAAAGAGGGTTCAAACACGCGCACCAACAGCTCCGAAGCTGTTCCCACGGAGAGCTCCAGAGGAAGTCATGCCTCTCTAGGTCAGATGGTCAACAACTCCGACTCACCTGCTCCAGGAGACGGAGCCAGATCAATATCAAACACGTCGACAGGATCTGAGCACGCAGCTGAGGCAAAGAGTCACACAGAGCAAGGACAAACGCATGGGGAGGAACCGCTGCAGAGGAAGAACTCCATGAGAATGAAAGTGTACTCGCTGCTCACATCGGACGACAAGAAGTCATCCAAAAAAGAGGAGAAGTCACTCCAAAGAAAGGCCTCGCTCAAATCAAAGAATCCCTTCACAGACAATTCACAGGCATCAGATCAAACATCAAACAAAGTCCAGTCACCGATCATCTCCAGGTCGAACAGCGCTGCCGGCGGCCAAGCTGAGACAGAGAAGCAAAAATTCCCATTCCCGAGATTATCTTCCCAGCGCTCGAGCAAAAGGAAGACGCAGGACGAGCAGGACCGAGGCGGGGGGAGCGCCGCGAACAACGAGGGGGCGACCGTCGTTCAGAGGCAGAAAGTCTACAGTCGATTTGAATATCTGCTGAACACTGACAGTATTCCTAAAGACAGAGGCTCTCTGCCAAACAGATCGGACTCCAGCTACTCAATGCTTCAGACGCAGAGCAGCACGGACAACAAACTGGGAAGATTCATGCAGCGAGTGGGAAACTTCATAAGCAAGAACAAGTAGAGTCCAGGGCAGAGACAAAGGCTGATGCTGAGGAAGGAACATCAGTCCATCGTGCTTCTGCTGTTTACTGATTGATAAACGTGCACATTTCTCCTTTGATGAGTTTGATGATGTGGCTCAGATCAGGGAAGATTTCCATCACTGACGCAAAGACACAAGATGTAATGTATCAGGTATCTGTTGCTATCTGTTGGCCTGAGCTGGATGTTACTGCTGGAGTCGAGTCCATGTGAAAGTAAGGCAGTCGTTTACCAATGAAGTTAAAGCAGAATCAAACAGTAGCACATGTGGACAAGAAAATATTAACAAGTGGAACTGTAAAAGCGATTGTTAAAAATACGTCTGTGTTTATATTGAATGTGTCTGTTCTTTTTGAGAGTTTAATTCAGATAAATATGGCGACATTTCATATTTTCTCTGTTCTTCACAAATCCCATGAAAAGACCAAAACCGACAATGAACCGATGCCACCAGATACATCAGAGACCGACCGATGGTCTTCCTCTGCACCACAGAGCTCCAATGTTCAACAACTATTAAAGACACGTCAATGAATCAATGGGTTTATTTTGAGTCAACAGACCTCATCTCAAAACAACGTGAGCTCAAATAAAACTGTGTATTTTTGACCTTCAGTCAGAACCAGTGGCCTTGGAACCACAGCTAAAGGAGGGAGATGAACACAACACTGTGGGTTTGGGTCTTTTCATGGAATTTGTCAGTAATAAAACATATAGGTTCACCAACCTTATACTTCAATGTACTTTTGCTGTGTCTGATTTGTGAAATATAGTTTTTCTGATATGGTTGATCTTGTACATTTTTCGTGTGTTGTCTTTTGATGGTTGTGACACTCATGGCTCCAAGATGTCAGACGGACTATTGAGGTCTGTCTTATTAAGAAGTGTATCTGACTCTTGAATGACTTTACATAATCACTGTGAACAGGTTTCATCAGATCTACTGAAGAAATCGTTTTTCTAGATCACAGTGAATTCTGTTGAGCATCCAGAGAAACTAGAACATTCTGAGTTGATGAAAAGGTCCGGAACAGTAACTGGTTAGACCTTGAGATGAAACAGTTTTCAAATGTTTTTGTAAATTGGATGAACTGACACTTTTCAATCATATATGTGGTTTGTTGCAGCAGCAAAAGCAACTTTAGGTTAAACATCAAATATAAGCATAAAATGTGAAAACCATGCTTATATATGATAGTTTCCCAAAAACAGCTCTGCTTTGAAATTGTATATAGGTTTTCACTTGTGCTGCAAAAAAACTCCCCCCCTTTGACTCTGAGGTCACTGAAGGTGAGATTTAAATACCTCTGTACAGCAAAACAAGACCTAAAGTCAGCAGCCATGTTAGCGCCACCAAGAGGTTGTAATGTTCGCTACATATCACAAAATATTGATGAGATGGAGGACGGAGAGATAATTTCTTACCATTAAGGTTCCATCTAATTTCAGCCTCTGTGGCATTCAAGAACAAAATTGCACAACACTGTTTTATACATTGAGGGTGTACTTATACCTTTATTTTGAAATGAATCAGAAAAATATCTACATTCTGTATAGTAATAATAATAATAAGGTATCAACATTGTATATAAAATAAAAAGCTTTTTTATTCAAGCTGGTTTTCATGCTTTTATTTGTGCGGCAGGAGGAAGTGTGTTTCTTATCATATAAAATGAGGAGGATTTCTAGATGAAATACTCCAGACATTTGTTCCTCTCATCATCCAGTTCTTGGGTCTCAATCTCAAACTTTTTCATGGCAATGAAATACTGAACAAACGGCTCGCCAAGGGCGGTGCGGATGACGTGATCCTCCCCCAACGCCTCCAGAGCGTCATCCAGCTTCACGGGGATGGCGAAATCCTTCTGCTGACTGGGGGCTTTGTTCAGACTGCTGTCCACGTTCAGGTTCCGTCTGATGCCGTCCAGTCCTGCGGCCGCTGTGGCGGCCAGCACGATGTAAGGGTTGGCCATGGCTGAGCCCAGCTTGTTGTCAATGTGCGTCTCCCTCCCGCCGTGACACTTGATGTTGAAGGAGCTGCTGTTGTCGTTGCAGCCGCAGGTGGCGCACAGCATTCGTTTGGGGTCTTTGATGGTCTTGGCGATGTGGCTCCGGCAGCCCAGACCGGGCGACATCAGGCAGCTCAGGGCGGCGGAGTGGGTGAGGAGTCCAGCCAGCCATTTCCTGCCGATCTCAGACAGCTCGCCGGCCTTCTCCCCGCTGTGGAAGAGGCTCCGTCGGCCGTTAGCGTCCCACAAGCTGTGAGAGAGCACCCCAGCGTTGTAGAGGCCATCGTCGGTGAAGAAGCTGGCGATGTAGCTGTGTTTGCGGGCCATCTCTTTGATGCCGGTGCGGAAGGTGAAGGCACTATCAGCAGCTGCGATCCCGAACTCTGGCCTCAGGTTGATCTCCATCTGCCCGGGGCCGCTGGCGGAGGCGATGCTGTCTATGTCTGCGCCCATGCAGTACATGCTGTCCACCAGCTGCTGGAAGAAGGGCAGGTCGTGGTTGCTGAGCAGGGTGGTGGCCGGGAACATGAGTGTCTTTGGCCCGATCCGGTCCGGCGCCCCGAGGACGCAGCATTCGTAGGTGAAGGATGAGTGCAAGGAGAATCCCAGGCTCTGCAGCTGGCCGAGGAGCTGCTTGGCAATGAGGCGAGGCGAAGTGCGAAGGGGGCTTCCTGTCACCGTGCAGGGGTCGCAGATGACCCGGGCCGTCTGCTCGGCCCAGGGTAGGACTCTGAAGGTGGAAAGATCAGGGATCAGAAGAACGTCACTGCTGAAGTTGGCGGTGCTGGCATTGTCCACTTCGTTGCTCTTGGGGCTCAGGGTCAGCTCCAGGTAGCTTCTCGGCATCGGTACCCCATAGACTGCTTTCTCCTGTAGATGCAGTGTTTACATTGAAGCAATTAGCATAAAGATCAGAAGCAGGCGAAAACAACTGGCCTGACTCTTTCAAAATTCCTCTAAACCTCACTCATTAACACAGTATATGCTTTTTGATTATTTTATACACACACAGTAATATCAGCTCAAGTCACTGTGACACATTTTGTTGTATTTTAAGACCATGTAAAACACCTTCAAAAATACATCACTTTAATCCCAATATGACAGATGTATGTGTCAAGTATAACAAGGCTTAACTAACACTGCCTCACTGCTTATTAGAAGGTCACATGGGTGTTTGCTAAAATTGTGCATCCTGTGTATTTATCCCCTTCATTTACTTAGAAGAGTGACTGGGCACTGATTAACCTTCAAAGAGAATATAGGATGGAAAAATATGAACCAACCAAGCATGAATCAGTATATTAAGGATGTGTCTACTGGGAGGTTTTGAAAATATCTGGAGGATCTTCATGGAGCTCAAATAACATGAAATAAACTGTTGAACTGTTCTTTTGGGTCAACAACTCTCTGACATCCCACTCAACTCACACCCATTTTCCTGCAATACTTAAAATGATTTTCAGTTTTACAAACACATTTAGCTAATTATTGGCCCTAATTCCATAACTCTCTCTTCCATATCATACAAGAATCCTTCTACAGAGACAGGCAGATACACAGAAAGATGAGCTGGGGTGGTTACGTGGAAGAAGCGGACGGGCACTGTCTTGGACCGGGACACGCCGTGGAGGTCGGTGGCCTCGAAGCGGACGAAGTTGATGTTTTCTCTGGCAATCTGCTGCTTGATCTGCTCCATGTTTGAAATGAACCTCTGATTCCCAAAGATCTCGACAGTCTCGTTTCCGTTATCTGCGGAAGAGAGTTGGAAATATCTGCAAAAGCATTGGAGAGTTTGATTTCAAATACTAAGTAGGTATCCCATTGTTGACACAAAACAAACATAAGCTCAGTATTTCTGAGAACTGAAAGCTCCAATGGGGCCAAAACCACTTCAGACAATCCAAAGAAAAATCCCGAAGCAGTTCTGATTGATCTCAAGTCAACATATTTTGTCTTCATGTTGATTCATAATAACAAGACACTGCAGGACAGAAAAGCCAGAGTGCATTTATTAACAGCATCAGCAGTACCGAGTTTGCCCACCAGAGAGCGCTGACAAGTTGATTTTTCAACCGTAACTGTCTCGATCAGGACGTATCTTGGTCACAGATAAAAATCAAATCCTACTGAAAAACAAACTCAAAATAAGCAATAAACCTTTTTTTTAAATGTAAAACTATTGATAAAGGGCTTTTTAAATTAATTAAAATAGATCTTTCTGATAAAGATCAATACCAAGTTAATTCTACTAACTGACAAATCAACTTAAAAAAAAAAAAAAAGACCACAAATAGAACTTAGGTTAAACAAATTAATATCCATCCTTATTGAATCCAAGTCGAGTTAAAACAGGAACTAGAATGAGACAAAGCCGAGGTTTTAAAACTTCAGTGTTGGAGCCTGTGAGACATCTTTTAATGGTTTGTCCTCAAAGAGCTGAGACTAATCTCATTTATCAAATACTTTTTCCTCAGGTTTGAATTTGTAAGAGAGTTCATTTATATCAGGGATAAACTTGCTTTTAACCAAAGCCTCACCAACCTGTATGAGAAGCTCCGGTCTCTTCCCAGTAGCCGACGCTTGCATATGTGTGTGCCCTGACTTCAGTGTGTCTATTTGTGTTGGCATCAGACCTGAATGAGCTGGACGAATCCATGCTGGAGGGCAGCTGAATAGATGTGCTCTCTCTGGAGCTGGGCCCCCTTCTGGAAGCGTCAGAGTGGGGTTTGAAGGTGCTGAACGACCTGTTGGGGTTTCCATCGTCCTGCCGTCCGTCGGGCCTTCCACCACCGCCTCCACCACCGTGGAGGTACGTGTAAGGACTCCCTGGCTTCCCCTCGTCCCTGCCCCGGATGCTGAGCAGAGGGCTGTCCCTCAGAATGGACTTCAGCTCCTCCATGGTCTGCCGTGGGACGCCCATCTCACCGTAGGACACCCGGCTTTGAGAAGACGTCTCTCTGGTCCAGTCCTCCCCAGCGGCAGGTTCGTCCATCATGGGATCATCAACCCGCTCCGGGGGCCTGTGAGGCAGGGGGCCGATGGAGATCACAGTGGGGGTGTCTGGAGGTAAAGAGATGCTGGCGGGAGAGTGGACGATGGATGGACCTCCTCCTCGGCTGCTCCAGTCCACCGGAGGCACATATTTCCCAGTCACCCTCACTCCCTTCCTGTTGGCCAGACTCATCCCTGTGCCGTCTATCTGGTCTTTGCTTCTACTCTGAGCCGCCTGGAAAACACACAATGGGTCTGTCACAAGTGTGGTAAGAGATGGTCGAGTCAATATGAAAAGAGTTACCAAAGAGAGCAAAGAATCAAGAACCAATCTGCTCAACAAAGTCAAAGAAAAAGGACATAGTTTGTGCTGAAACGAAATGAAGAAGTTAGATGTGGAGTTGTTACCTTGAAATCTTCAGAGTCATTCATTTCTTTGTTTGTACTCTTTCATTCACTGTGATTGGAATTTCATAGCCCTCATGTGAAGGCAGAGCTTCACTCGCACATTAATTTTTATAGACAATTGGTACAATGGTGACGGATTAGAAAATTCTTTTTGCCCCCTAACACTCACAGGAGTCCAGCTGGAAACTGGCACCTGCCGGCCGGTGGAGGACACCGAGCCACGGCTGCTTTCAGCTCATTGGCTGCTCGCGAGGACCATTCAGTGCCGCTTTTGTGTCACAGCAAAGTGAAACTGCCGAGCTCAGCGGCCCTGTTTGTGCTTCCAGAAACATATGGGAGCAGAAGTATTTATTCCAGAGAGATGAAAACAACCATGAGGAGCAGACAATGGCTGCAGTCAGTGATGGTCTGTGCATGAAAGAGCTGCTGTCAGAGTGAAGGCACCAAACAACAGTCTGTTTTCTTGAGGAAGAAGCCAAATGTTTAGAGGCCAAATCGAGTTTAGTTTTTCTAGGTAATCTCACTTCTCTTAGATTTCAGTCGGTGTATAATGGGAACATTTTCTACTAGGTTATATAAAAAAACAATCTCACCACAAGGTCCAGTTAGTAACTGTTCCGGAGCTTTCGATCACATCACACAACCTACATCAGCAGATTAAGCCAACAGGCATCAAACAGAAAAAGAATTTCAAACATCTAAAATATCAGTCAGGCTGCTGATGAAGCACGTGTGATAGAGGTGAAAGCTCCGGAGCTGGACCAGGACCTGGTGGTGATGTTGTTTTGTCAGTTTCCAAAATCAGCAAAGAACTTTCAGTTTCTATGTTTCTAATTAATGGATATTTGTTAATGGTCAATAGATCCTCTTGTTTTTCATTCAGCCCTTTGATGGACTGAAGTCAGAAACCTTCTCTCAGTCAGTGATAGACCGACCTTTACAACCCGGATCTTCAGGGACCATCAGAAAGTGAATGAGTTCTTTATAAAGGGTGTTGGTTTTCTTTCATAATAAGGCATCAGAAGCACAATTATATTAACAAGCAAATCTTAAAAGATAAAACATTGAACTGTTCTTTGGAGGATTTTCCCTGATAATGAAAGACAAATCAAGTTGTGTTGAATGCAGAAGGATAAGATTTTATTTTATGGGTCTGAAACTTTTTGACATTTCCTGGTGAAAACAATTGTAATTTGAGCCAAAGTACAAATGTTGCTTAAATGTTGCTCCATTTAAACTTAAAAAAAAAAAATGGGAAATTTTCTTCTTTATTTTTTTGTATATTGAATTATGGTTATGTACATAATCAACTACCAGCTGATCACTCTCTGTTTTCCCTAAACCTCGCACCAAATGATATCGTTCTTTCCGGGAATCCTCTTGGAAGTTATTTGAAAATGAACAGGAAATTACCTGTAAAATCAAGTGTTACAAAACATTGTCTGTATCAGTGGCTTATTGCTGATCTTTTTGCAAAACACTAATGAACTGATGTGTTATTAGCCATTAATAAGCCATTAGTCACAATTTAGAACAAAGTATGACTAATGTGTAAATGTAAGTGTAAATACATTTTAATTTTTAGCAAACTAACAATAGTAGTAATACTAAAACACTGTAAAACTGCTACTACATCTTCATTGCACCAGTTATCATCAGTCTTCTTCTACTTGGGCTCCAGTCATACATGTGCATCTGGTACTCCTTGAATCCAGCTGTAATGACTCGGCTCTGACTTCAGCATCGATGACTCAGGATGAGACGCTTTGGGATTAAACATCAAAAGGCCTGAAAGAAAACTTAACCAGGATTCAATCAGAAATCCGCTCCACCCACTCCTACAGCTGGAGGCAATGAGAAACTGCATTCTGAAAACTTAACAGTAAAATCCTTGTTCCTCAGGATCATCCACGGCTCCGTCCCACTGTGTGTAACAAGGAGCCATGAATTTGTTAGGATTATTTTGTATTTGTGTTTGAAGCCTTTGAATTTTTCTATTTTTTAAAAGAACTCCAATTTAAATGTTAGATTGGCCACAGAGGATGGAGTGAACTGTGGCAAAGGTCACTTCAGTTCTCTTAGTGAACCATGATGCCTCAGTGTAATGAATGTGGCTGATGTGTGTGTCCACATGTGGCTGCAGGAGGTGGAGGAGCAGCAGGCCTCAGCAGCCACCACCTGATCTGTGCAGCATGGAGGCAGAGAGATGTCTGGACAGAACACCTCACATTTTCAGGGTGGGGTTTTAAAGAGCTGAGGCAAGTTAGAGACAATTCAGCACAGAGACAACCAGAAGTCACTGGATTTCTCTTCAAAATACAACTTAACCAACAATGACCATGTTTGATAGGACACAATAAAACAGAACCTAATGAGAGCAGTAATTAAGACAGCTCTAATCTTGTTGAAAAAATGGCGATTAAGGTACTATTCTACTTTTCATCCTCTTTTTGATATTTTATAAGCTGTTTGTAGTATTTTTACACTCAGAATGTTTCTGTGACTATGTGCCAGTAATAATATTAGATTTGTCATTTCTCCATTAGTTTGACTGACAGTGTGTTTAAAGCAGCATGTAGACCTTTGTGTAGGGAATAAAAATTAAGGCAATTACAATATGATAGTGAACAGAAAAAATAATTATGAAAACTGAAGATAATAAGAACAAAAGACTCTTTGATTTCTGAGGGGGTGAGCTTTGTGTTCAGGCAATTTCGAGCATACTTCTACATAACTTCAAAAACAGGTGTTTGTGCTCATGAAGTTTTTTTTCCTCATATGCCATTGTTGTATTTCTCCACCCAACTGGTATGTATGTGAATCAAATGAACACTGAAGTCAGAACCCCCCACCAAGCTAGTGGGGTTAGTAATTATTATTATTAATTACTTATTACTATTATTTTGATTGTTAATTAATCTGCTAATTTTATTGCGTAAGGTTTAATCAATAAAATGGAAGAAAATATTTTAATCACATTTTCCAAGAGCAGAAGGTTCTGCCTTTGAATTCCTTGCTTTTTTCTGTTCATTACATTTTAAAAAAACAAAACTAAACAAAACCTAAAAATATTAAACTCATAACAAAACAAAAACAGGAGCCAGAAACATAAACAGACTAACAAACGACTGTGTTTTATTTTGAAGGTCCCAATAGGAAGCCGGCTCCGTCTTTCGCTCCAGTTTGACGGAGTTTGTCAAAGCCGACCAGGAGACTTCGGCTCCGCTCGGAGAAACAGCGCCGGACTGTATGGTGAAGAACCGTTTAACCTTTTTTACCTTTTTCTGGGGACCGGCTGTATGATTAAGCTACAATCTTCAATGAGTAAGCATATCCCAGTAAGTGACATGTTTTCTGTGCTGCCATTTTGTCGTTAATCCTCCGGTTTGTGTGTAAAATCGGGTCGTTTGGTGCCCGGCCGGCCTTCGTGTTTCTGTGCTGAAATCACGGCCTCCTCGTTCCGAAGCCGCTTTAATTTCTCTACGAATTTAAATCTCCTCTCATCATGTCTCACTGAAGTGTTACACAGCGGGACTGAACCGGTGATTTCCGTTAAATCGACGCTTTGTTTGATGTTCGTCGTGATGAGGAAGCGGCTGCCGGCGAGTCGCCCCAAGTTTCTGTCGGTTAAAAAACGAATTGACGCATTTTTCTGTGTAAAAATGCCGAAATGAAAATGACATGAAATGCGCGGTTTTGAACAGGGAGTTCCGGCCTGCTGCTGCATCGAGGCGCCGCGTTTGTCCTCTGAAATCGGACTGTTTTTCCGTCCATCTTCACTGTCTTTAGGCCTCCAAACGTGAAATGATGGCGCCCAGTCGAGCTTCACACAAAGGACACTTCAACTGCTTTCAGCGAACATCTCATGTCCACTTCAGTGTTTATCACCTGCTTTCTATCAGCTTCCTTCTTTGTCCTCCATTTTGTTCACTGTGCAGCTTTTTTTCTGTCAAAGCCTGAAAAAAAAACGGATTAACAAAACATACTTGAGCAGATTAGATTTTAGTATTTGGAGAATAAACGTGCATTAAAAAAGGCCAGCAGGTTTTAAAGGGTGAAAACATTAGTGAGTCACATGGATGATGATGATGATGACAGATTGTGAGTTAAAGCCCACATGAAGGCCTCATGTTGAGCTCAGCTCTCACAGATATGACCTACATGTCAGAAATGACACATCCTCCCTCTGTTGTACAGCAGCAGCCATTAGGTAAGACAACATGCTGCTGCAGCCTTTATATAAGACACTGACAGGTAGATTTTCACTTTATTCACTCGTCTGTGAAGCTTTAAATCTCACATTTGGTCACCTTCCATCTGCACCTGGAGTCCAAGCCCGGCAGTGGAAGGTCTTACTGTTAACGTTGATCCACACAGGGGTTCAATGTGTGGTTTCCTGTGATTGGTTGATTACGAAGTTGCTCTGAAGCGCTGGAAATTGCACAACCTGTTTTCAGTGTAATGACTGTAAGTGGACATAAAACTGTTAATGCAGAGTTTGTTATATTTGTTTATTTTATTTCTGTCCAGACAGAGGTTACATTGAGGTTTGGTCTGTTTCGTGCTTTTCCTATGATCGAACTCTGTTTGTGACATCAGTTTTTCTTCCAGTATCAGGGCCGGTTGTTTCACTCATGTTACTCATTATTGAGCAGAAAATGTGTGATGAAACAGTTTGACAACACACAAAGGTCGACACATGTATTTTCTGTTTAAATTGCCCAGCATGAGTAAGACATCACAGATGTCCATCACAACTCATGAGAGTTTAAAGTGCACTTCAGGTTATTGTGACATGAAAAGCAAATCCTCACATTTCTGAATCTGTAACAAGGACTTCTCTAGTGTTTTGGTCGATTGGTCGAACTGATTTTTACATGAGCTGAATTAGAACTGCAGCGATTGACAGAAATGATTTTGAAAATTGATAAACTCACTAGGCGATTATTTTAAAATTGAAAATGTTTAATTGACTGGTCCAGAAAAAGTCAAATTTGAATATTGTCCAGGGTTTTTGGACCGTTGATCAAACAAAATAAGACATTTGAAAATGTCTCGGTGGACTCGTGGCGTCTTTCACAGTTTGCTGATGTGTGATCATTAGTTGCTGCTCTAACTTGAATTTTAAGATCATCAAGATCTGTCACTCACTATCTGTATGTTCTCAACATAAACTGGTGGAACTTGTCCTGAAATAAAGTTATCGCTCTCTCCAAACCTGGCATTAGTGCTGGAGTCAGAGATCAGTCAGAGCACCAGGATCTCTGTCACATTTCAGTGCCCAACCAAAGACCAGGATCTGGAGCTGTTAACGCACTGAGCCTCAACAGGAGCTCTCTGCACTGTCTCTTTGTTCAGATGTGTGAGTTTAAAGGCGTCTCCTTCCTCCTCCTTGTCTCCCTCTGTGTCCTGCAGCAGTTCTGTGGTGTTCTGGGTCACACATTTATGGAGTTTCTGAAGGGCAGTGGGGACTACTGCCAGGCTCAGCACGCTGCCTATGCAGACGAGTGAACAGCCAGACTCGCCATCGATCCGACGCACTTGAGCCACAGGAGGGAACCCGGAAAGTTGGCAGGACCGGGACGCCTCCCAGAACCAGCGACAACTCGGCCTGGATGGGGTAACTCCACCCGCTGCACACTGCCCTCGAAGGCTTCCGCCTGGCCTGAATCAAGGTGGAACCAGCCTTGTTTTTTTTCTCCCTTTTCTTTTGTTTTATTCCAAAGGAGAGGGTTTTGAGTTGTTCCTCTGATTGTCCGCTCTTTTTCGGCTGCTAACTCCCCAAATTTCCCCATTTGCCCGTTGCAGCCTTCGTTTTTGTTTAGCCTCGCCAGCCTCGAAGGAAGACCGGAGGATTTGCGTTCCTGGCTTTCTAGAAGCTCGTTGGACATTTTTGTTTGACATTCCCTCCGAGTTTAACTCAGTGTTTACAGTAGTGTTTTTACTCTGTGGAAGACTTTTTGGGTTTAGTTACTTTTTTACGTTGTCACAATGGCTCGCATGAACAGACCGGCCCCTGTGGAGATCACCTACAAAAACATGAGGTTCCTCATTACCCACAATCCCACCAACGCCACCCTGAACAAGTTCATCGAGGTGAGCCTCCACGTCATTGGTCAAACGTTTTATTCAGTCAGATTCCAGCAGAATGTTCAAGTTTACACCTTGTACAGTAGCTAACTTCTAGAACTGTGTGTCCATGTTGAGACACTCAAGGACAGATAATAGAATGTGTTGGTCAATATTTTTAACATGACACTCGTAATGGTGGATGATAAAACATAAGAGTTCCTCTGATTTAATGTTTCAGCAGAAGATAAAACCATAAGACAGGACACATTCAAGACTTCAAGGTTCAGAGATATGTAGCTGTCCTGCTCCTGTCCTCTTGTCTCTGCAATAAATCCTGTGATGTGATTTTACAGGAGCTGAAGAAATACGGAGTGACCACCGTCGTGAGAGTCTGTGAGGCCACCTATGACGCCACCCTGGTGGTGAAAGAAGGAATCCAAGTCCTGGTGAGTTCCAGCCTGCAAACCTCGGACTGCTGCTGATGCATCAAACCAAGCTCAGTGGAGTTTTTTGCCCTTTTTCCTCCAAGCTCTCTGTTTCTGTTCCGTGTGCTTTCACTTCGGAACAAACGACAGACTACCTGCAATCACAATGCTGAGCTCACAGCATTTCCCTGATCCCAACACAGTGACTTTATATGATATATTCATAGGATACAAAAGAGTAAAGCAGCCAATCCTCATATGTTCTCTTTTTAAATGACTTAAGTGATTAATCAACTCGTCATTGCAGCACAAATTAAACGATATGTCGTCCAGTAGCAAGAGGTTCCACTCCACTGATTCTTTTAATGGCACAATATTCAAAAAGGTTTTGTGTCTCTTAAGTATCTAACACAAACTGATTTTGTCACTAAGTGAGTGAAGTAGGTCACTTCACTAAAGACGTGATGTGTAACCAGTAAGAAAACCCCCTCCAGCTGTCCCTCCCCCCACAACAACGTTTGTGTTTCCCTGCAGCTGGTTCAGGCCTCACACTTCTTTTGTTTTGGTTTCTGAGAAACTGGGCAGATGACGTCATTTCCCTCTTTCTCCCCCTTCTCTTCCAGGATTGGCCGTTCGACGATGGGGCCCCTCCCTCCAACCAGATTGTGGATGATTGGCTGAACCTGCTGAAGCTGAAGTTCAGGGAGGAGCCCGGCTGCTGCATCGCTGTCCACTGTGTGGCAGGGCTGGGGAGGTGAGCAGGGATTAAAGTCTTATCTTCTTATCATGCAAGATAATATTTTACACGTGATATCTGTCGACCGATAAAATGTGACACTTCCTTCTGTTTGTGTGCTTCCTGGTACAGAGACAGTTAGTGCTGACACTTCTCGAGTTGATTGTGGGAAAATTAATCAACAGTTTTGATGATTTTGATTATTTGTATCAGTATGAAAAAGTGTCTTGCATGCAGTTATTAGAAGCCATTACTTTTACACACATGTCAATACTGTCTCATGCTGATGTCAGTATAAAACTACATGGTGAAAAGTAGATGTTAGTATTGACTTTTTTCAGTGATGGAGAGAGAGTTTGGGAATTCTAATGATCAAAAAGGACAAACAGGATGAACAAAGCAACAGTCACATGGGTTTTCTCCTATACTGTTGTTCATGAGTCTTGAAATCACTGTCCAACAGAACAGCTCTGTTTCACACACACACTTTAATTAGTTGAGCTCAATCACAAATATAAAGGTTGTAAAACGTTGCTCCTGATAATAGATAAAAAACAAAAACTTAGAAAAGAGTAGATGTGAGTGAATGGAGTTGTCTCTACCTGACGTCCTCGGTGCTTCGTTCCCCCTGCAGAGCTCCTGTTCTGGTCGCACTCGCCTTGATCGAATGTGGGATGAAATACGAAGATGCTGTCCAGTTCATTCGACAGTAAGTTCACGTGACGGTGAAAACATGGCAACACAGGCCCTTATCTGGAATCAAACTGTGAACACTGTTATATTTAAACAACAGTTTTTAATGTGAACACTCAAACATTCTGCAAGGATCCATTAGATTAATCATCTAAACAATGTATATAGACGTATGAGGACTGAAATGAAATGAACCTGTCGGTGCTCTCTGGTGGACAAACTATGTAATCGACGCCCTCAAACACACATTATCTCTTCTTGTACAGTCGGTTCGTATTACTGTGATTATCCTAAACTTTCTGCTTTGGTTTGTCACTAATTTAGAATTTTTCTGAGATCTTCCTGCTTTTCTGTGGGATACATTTCTCACAGAAACTCAGCCTGTTTGCGTGGTACATATAAACCAGGGAGGGATGAGTCATCTTCCTGTAAATAGCTGAGATATCAGATAGTGAGAGAAGAGTGATTCAGTAGGAGGAGAGGAGGGAGTGCTTTTAACTATGTGGTGAGTCATTGCTGGAAGTGTTTTTAGGTCGCACGTGTTGGCTTTCAGATAGTACGTTTTCATACAAAGTTAGTGTTTGTGAATAGACACTGCGTATTATGAGTAGGATAAAACCTTTATCACAATATGTGTAATACAATATTGTGTATCAGTGAATTTATCTTGATATAATGAGAAACTCACCTCATTAACTGTTAATGGATACAGTCATCACTACAAATGAAATACCTGACAAACTAAATTACTTTTGGAACATTGATGCAAAATGTAAAATTAAAATTTGCCTTCAGGTTTTCCTGGTCAGTGATTTACAACATTGTCCACACCAGCACAAAGGAAACTGTCAGTGTAGAAACATTGTTTTGTTCTGGTGTGTCAGTGATACTTTTTCAATAGGATAAAAATACTATTGTCTGCCTGTTCATATGTCTAATCATGATAATAAGGTGGACAGCTTCACATGACCTTTTCACTGTTTGCTACATTCTCCCAGTGCTGCACAGGACTGAATGAACTTGTCTCAGTCAGCTGTTGTTTGGAGAGAACGATGAAGAACTGAATTCATGTCCCGGTGTTTCTTCCAGGAAGCGTCGAGGAGCTTTCAACAGCAAGCAGCTGTTCTACCTGGAGAAATATCGTCCAAAGATGCGCCTGCGCTTCAAAGATTCCAACGGCCACCGCAATAACTGCTGCATTCAGTAGAGCCAAATCCTGAGCCACGCCAACCCCCCACCCCCACCCCACCCCAACAGAAGAGCTCAATTCAACGCCCCGAATGTCTGACCTGGCAGGCTTGTTTTTCTTAGTCATTGTGTTGACGTCTTTTACTTTGAAAACCGTGCTCGGTAATTCAACTGTCCCCTTCTTCCTTCTCCAGGTTCAAAATCTAGTGTCAAAGAAAAAAAAGAAAAATTTGTTGTGTGAACCAGATTCACTGAATTTTCTCTCCATGTGCCCCAAAAAAAAAGAGTGACGTTAAGAAGGGCAGCGCTGAGTCGTGTATCATTGTAAGATGTTGGATTAATTGTTTTCTGCAAATGCATCCCAAAGATTCCGATTGGCCAGTTTACATAGAATGTGCTTAAAAAAAACAAAAGAAGACATTTTTAATTTCACGTGAATAATTTTGTCCCCCGTTCAATTTTTAGGGTTCCGTTTGACGACTGACTAGAAAGAGGTATGCCTTCCTTCAAATCAGATGGTTCATCCATAAATGCCTTACAATCGAAGTGGAACAAAGGCAATCGAGGCGGGAGGCCACTCTCGCTGGCATTTGGAAAAGGTGTTTCATTTTTCTACTCGGAACAACAAAAAAAATCGTTGCCTTTGTCTTGTGCAGGAAGTCTTACACTCACTTATGCCCTTTCAGTAACTATTTTTTAATATAAAATGCTTAATTGTTGCAATATTTGTCAATTGAAAGTCTAGGAACTTGTTTCTTTTCTTTATCAAACCTTCTGTTTACTAATTAACTGCCATGTCCAAAATGTGATTTATTTTTTTTTTCAGGTTTTTTTTGTTTTGTTTGTTTTCAGTTTTTGTTTCTTTTTCGCTTCAAACTGGACTTCCAACGTCTGCGATATTTTGTATGCCTTTTTATTTGATGTCCGTAACTTAAGACTTGGATACTTGATGATTTTATGTATTTGAAAAATGTGTACTATTATTATTAGGTTGGCTATTTATACTGTCAATGGATGTGTGATTTAGTACCGTGAGCGACAAAGTTGTACCTGTTCACCAACTTGTGAGAGTACATTAAATGATACACTGAAAAACGACAAAGACGAGTCGATGGCTGCTTATTTCCAGTGGTGATGAGTCGTTATCATGGTTGTTGGGAAAAGAGGCAATGGATCTGTCGGTGAAGAACACACAGAGACAGACTGTCCTTTTCTCCAGGCTGAGGAACCTCAGATCTGGTGATTCATGTCAGCAGATGCACAGGTGTTCTAGTTTATCTGTTTTCCCAAACACATGTTCTGCAGTTTAAAAACTAAAATTCAAATAGTAGCTGCACTCTGTCTGGTCATATGTGTCCATTGATCACATGATACAAGAAAAACAGAAAATATCTTCACACTTCTTGACATGTAAAACAAACTCTGTGTGTGTTATTAAAATGTGTTTCATGGTTGAATTAACAAGCTTTATTCAGTAAACAAGCTTCTCATGTTGGAAACAAACCTGCTTTAAGATGAACTGAAACACTTCCTGTTGTTGAGGCTGCTGCCCCCTTCTGGTCATTTTCAAACATACAGTCGACACAGTTCTGTTTCTTGTCCTTTTTGTTAAATCAGATCAAGTCTTTGTCAGTCACTACTGACAGCTCTGTGTGAAAAACATTTAACATTTTTTGTAAAAAAAAAAAATGTTTTGAGAGAATCAAGAGGAAAGTTTAATGCAGAAATTGTTATAAATGATCAGACTCATTGAGCTGCTGTTTGTGTTTGTTTGCTTGGTTTAACATGTAAATGTATTCAATCATTTCAAACTAACTCAGTCTCTAATTAAATTGTGGGCAGACTGTGATTTAGAACTGAACTAGAAGCTGTTTGATTACGGCAGAGACAAATATGTCTGATCAGGATTTTTCACCCTGACAAGATTTCATAGGGAACATTTCATATTTACTGGCAAGAAAGTTCTTCAGAAACTTCTGGCCTGTTCTTGTCTTCACAGCAGAATCTGTGTCTTCAGCTTCGATCTGACTCAGTTTGAGCCTGGTTGTTCTGCTCGTTCTCGTCCATAGAAAACATGCAAGAGGTTATCAAAATGTGTTTATTTCCTCCTTTGTACAACTCGAAGATGTCACGTCAAACCTTGATATAATAAATAAGAAGTCATATAAAACTGCCAGAGAGGTTTTCACACATCGCCGCCCTCCAACCACAAAAACATCAGTCGTCACGACAGAGCTGATCAAACATCCTACATTTAGAGGGAAAAGGCTCCGGGGAGGCTTTAAGTGGATAAACAACAAAGATACTCACAAACACCATGTACGTCATCCAGCAGTATAATTTTGCATATTGACACATTTACATAAACATAGAGAGAAGCTTTGCCTCGTCGCTGCTTGGATAGAAATGGGCCTGTGAGGTTTGCACAGATTCAGATTTTACAGTACAGAGAGGTGAAAGGATTTATGTGAAGGAGTTTGAAAAGGCGAGGTGTGCTGCTCCGAGTCCACCTTCATGTCAGCTCAGAGCCACACACATGGCTTCAAGACAACTAAATCCCAATGAGAGGACCAAATTTAAAAAAAACACACAAACATACAAACCAAGTGACAAAACCCAAAAGAACAAATCTTCCATGTTTCTCCTCCAGTCTCTCAGTTTTCCACTCGGGCCCCTCTTCACATCTCGCTGGGGCCCTTCATGCCGGAGTCCTTGGCAGAGACCGGCGATGCCACCATGGGCAGGACGCACTGTGACGACTCGCAGTAGCCGTTCAGGCCGGCGGGACCGGGAGGCCCAGGCACGCCAGGTGTGCCGGCGACACCGCGCGGCCCCCTCAGTCCGTCACGGCCGTCTTTGCCGTACGCAGGTCGACCGGGTTCACCTGAACGAAGAGAGACAGAGTTCAACACAGGTTGGTCAGAACACCAACCCTGAGCTTTCATATCAGGACTATCAATGGTGGAAAACCAGAAGAACTGACACCCAGCTCTGACGTCAGACATGGACCTTTGTTCTGAAGAGGCCTGTCATCGTGTCATTTACCTGGTAGACCAGGTACGCCTGGCGCTCCTTTGGGTCCTCTCTCCGTGGGTCCTCTGTCCCCTCGGTCACCCTGGTCCCCTGCACAGAGGACAGTTATCAGGACACACATAATTGAAGTTGCCATTTTTAGCTGAGGTTCCAGCTCAGACCTCCTTCATTAACATTAAGGTGAACTGGACTCGGTCCCTGAGGAGGAAGCTGATCACGGCAGGATATGAATAAGAACGTTCTCACAGTTCTGACAAGTCATTGACAGACAATGATGGAGTTACAGGTTGTCATGAGAACCTGTGTTTAACATGGATCAGTCTGTCTGTGTGACAACCTGACGACCTCCAGCTCCGTGTCATGACCTCAGGATGCTGCGTGGAGGTCGACCTTCAAATTCTCTTCCACTGGACGTTCGAGCATCAGTAACATTTTTCAGTTGTGCTAATGTGTGAATTTAAAACTGATTGATGATATTAAAGCTCACAAATCATGGACAGGTCATCAGTCATCTGGGTTGCTGTTAGTTGTTTTACTGGTGTGGATTCAGTCCGTACCAGCCTCATCTTCACACAGTCGTAGATCTGCGGCTCTAAATCTCACCTTTGAGCCCTTTGCGACCCATCAGTCCAGGTGGACCCTTGAGACCGGGCAGTCCTCGTGATCCGGTGTGTCCGGGGAAGCCGTTCTCTCCGGAGGGGCCTGGGGGTCCGGGCGGGCCGGGGGGGCCGGGGAGGCCGGCGATGCCTGACTCCGGCCTGCTCAGACTGGCTGCTAACTGGGCCAGCTGCTCTGTGACACAGGAGCACATGTTGGACGTTTATACTGACGAGCTGGAACTGGACACGTGAAACCCACTGAGCTCTTACTGACACAATATACAAAACGTAAACGTATGTATAAACACAGAAAGGACAATATTGCTTTCTTGAGTGCAGTGAGGTTGAAGTATAAAGTGTTAAATCCTCTCTTTATATTTCTTCTTAAACATGGAATATTTGCACAATTTATGTCTCAGATATCAGCTTGTTTTCTTGTCATTGTTGTCTAGAGAAATATAGATTTTTATATTATCATATAAAGATAGTGGCCAAACAATCAAAAGAGATTTGAAAAGGGTGCAGAGCTCAGACGGAGTTTGGGAAGACGATGCTACGCCCTTACCTTGCATCACCCTCATGCAGACTTGTTTGATGTGAGCGTCGCTCGGTGATTTTCCCTGAACAGACACAGATTGTAGATGGTGACAGTGAAACTGACTTAACTCTACTGAACCTGACAATGTTAGCTCATTCAGCTGCTCAGATCCAGCAGATAAAACCTGCTTACCGCTGGTCCCTGGGCCCCCGGCAGGCCCGGCACCCCCGTGTTGCCCTGCATGCCGCGGGGGCCCGGCTGGCCCTGCTTGCCCTCCTTCCCTTGCTGCCCCCGGCTGCCCTCGGGCCCTTTGTTCCCCGTCTCTCCCGGTGGACCCGTCTGTAATCGACAGCACACACTCACATTCAGGACGACTGGATTCACACTGGAAACTTATCTGAACATCTGAACTCTGATTCTTCCGTCAGAACGAAACGGGGAGCTGATGAGAATCCTTCAGAGTGAGGTGCTGTGTTTGGGTGAACGTACCGATCCTTTCTCTCCTGCTTCTCCTTGATCCCCCTGTCAGACAGAAGATGCACAAACAATCTTACTATGATATGATATGATATGACATGACATGACATGACATGACATGATATGATATGACATGATTTGATATGACATGATATGATATGACATGACATGACATGATATGACATGACATGACATGACATGATATGATATGATATGACATGACATGACATGACATGGTATGATATGATATGATATGATATGATATGGTATGACATGATATGACATGACATGACATGACATGACATGACATGATATGACATGACATGACATGACATGACATGATATGACATGACATGACATGACATGATATGATATGATATGACATGATATGATATGATATGATATGATATGATATGACATGACATGACATGATATGACATGACATGACATGATATGATATGACATGATATGACATGATATGACATGACATGACATGATATGATATGACATGATATGATATGACATGATATGACATGATATGACATGACATGACATGATATGATATGATATGATATGACATGACATGACATGATATGATATGACATGATATGACATGATATGACATGACATGACATGACATGATATGACATGACATGACATGATATGACATGACATGACATGACATGACATGATATGACATGATATGATATGATATGATATGATATGATATGACATGACATGACATGACATGACATGACATGACATGATATGACATGACATGACATGACATGATATGACATGACATGACATGACATGATATGATATGATATGATATGACATGATATGATATGATATGATATGATATGACATGATATGATATGATATGATGGCAGGTGTTTCAGTGCTGGCTCACTCACCGGCTCTCCGCTCTCTCCTGCCGTCCCTTCGGCCCCTGCAGGCCCCTGGAATAAAGACACACCACAGTCTTGATGTGCTACAACACTGGAACCTGAGCTTTAACAGCAGGTGTGATATTAGAAATGATCAAACTTACCTGCTCTCCCTTCGGACCATCGAGACCGACGGCACCCTGAGGAAAAAGAACATCGTCAGTATTTGATCATCTGAAAAGGTTTCATGCTGTAGACTACATGTTGGACTGGTGAACACTGTGGAGCATGAAGCAGCTGGAGCCAGACATTTGCTTCAAGAGCCGATTCCAGAAAAGATGGGACGCTGTAAAACATGAAATCATTCACTAACAAACTGTGTTTCCTGAAGTTAGTCCTGAGTTCATGTGTTCATCTCCTTCATTCAGTCATGTGTTCACAGTGTTGAATCTCTCTCCATCCTCGCCTGTGAACGACTGAGTCTTTCCAGGATGAACCTTTCAATCATGATCCTCTCACCTGTTAATGAACCTGTTTACCTGTGGAAGGATCCAAACAGCTGTTTCTGAATCAGTCCACAGTTTCCACAGTCTGAGCCACAACACTGAAGCGTCAGCCTGATGTTGTGGAGGTCAGGCAGCTCTGACCCCTCAGGTCACAGACACAGGGTCTGTGTCGGTGTCCTGTCTGGCAGCTGGACGTTGGCGGCGGATCCTGTGGGTTGTGATGGAGCCTCCATGGATCAGTGTTCCCGCCCCCAGTTGCCATGTTTCCTGAGCCAGTTCTGAACAGCTCTGTGGAGAAGGCCACTGTTTCCAGTAGTGTCCTCGCTCTGTGATGCTGATTGGATGGAGGAGCAGGTCAAGCTCCATGTGGACGTCAGGGTGTCAGTCACTTCACCTGTCAGTGGTTGTAATGCTGCGGCTCATGGGTGTGTGTGGGATGTCTTACACATCGTCCCAGCTGTTCTGGAATCAGGCTCGTGGAGGTGACAGAGTGCTTCAGTATCACAGTGTGTTCACCAGGTGTCATCGTTGTGTCTCTTACCCTGTCGCCCTTCTGGCCACGATAACCAGCAGGACCAGGAAGTCCAGGAACGCCCGGGTCCCCTTTGCCTCCCTGTGTAGACCCACACAAAAACAAACAGTTGAAGTGAACAGAATGTGAACACAAGACGACTGTGTGAAGCTGAGAAATCTCCCCTCCCCCACTTTAACCTGACCACATGCACAGAAAAAATAAAAACACTTCCAGCTTCTCATCATCTGACTGGTGAGGCTGGAAGGCCCTGAGGACCCCCCCCCCCCCATGTTTCTGGGTGTGTGTGGGTACTGATGGCAGTGTACAGTGGGCGGTGGGTTTCAGACATTCCTGGGGAACACAGAGCTCTTTCAGGGCTTCTCAGCTTCTTTTCCTGCCCTGAATCCCCCCGAGCCGCAGAGACACCCCCTCACCACCCCGGGCCCTCGGATTTCTGCAACAAGGGGCCATTCATGCCCGCTCGCCGGCAGATTAGAGACTTAACTGCAGGGAGCGAAGTTCATAAAGACCTGCCGCTCTGGTTCCGAGATACAAGGTTTATGTTGGTGAATGATCCTCGTGTTGAATAAGACGCTCGAGACTGGAGATAATATTTATGAACACGGCTGCTCGCTTTGTATTTCAGGGCCCCGATCGCTTCGTCTGAGAGCCGAGGTTTGCAGCGACACTGACTCAGTCACATCTGTGAGATTATTGTGTCGTGACTGAAATTCATCACATGTTTCTGGATCCGTCCTCGTTCTCCTTCTTAACGTGATCTCTGACGCTGTTACTGAAATCCTGTTGTTTTGCTCTCAGGTTCAGTGAGTTCCACCAAAACAGGAAGTTTTTAAGTTTGTCAGGAGGAAGCCAGAAAATCAATTAAATCATATCATCAATAACAACGACCAGAATTATTGTGTGTCTGATGTGTTGTTCCCACACACAGTTTGACCTTTGACCCGACTCAACACGCCCCATCTGTGACAGAGGGAGAGATCTCCTGCAGCTTTTTAAAGTAAATCTATCCTTTGTCATTCTGCTCTGGCTGTTTGACTCTGATCTAGTGAGAATCGCACTCGTCTCCGGTTGTTTTGTCCTGCTGTGACACAATCTGAAGACAGCTCTGTCGGCTCCACCTGTCCGACTCCACTTCCTGTGTTGGCTGAGATTTGACCCCTGGACGCTCTCGGGTCTTACCCTGGCTCCTGGTAAACCTGCAGGCCCGTCATGTCCTCTCTCTCCTCGCTCGCCCTGAAAGAGGGAAAAAAAGTTTAGAGTCTTGATTGAAACGACAAATAGCTGCTGAGTGAATAGATGAATGTATCACAGTGGACAGACATGTTTTAAACGCAGAAGCGCTCGTGATTTTTAGTTGTCGGACCTGTCGCTGTGCTTTAATACACAGAGCAGACTTCCCTTTGTTTACTGTTTCTGTGACATACATTCAAATGTGTGTGTGTGTGTGGGGGGCTGGTTGTGATTGAGCAGGACGTCAAAGTTAGAGACACCGTCCACATTCAGATCTGCTGAGGATGCTTCTCCAGCTGTTTCATCAGGGGCAGGAAGTGAAGGGGAGGAGGGCGGGACTAAAGACGTATTTCCTGTTTTTTTTTTAATGAAAGCAGTTTTGAATGAAAGGCAGATGCGGCTGACTCACTGGTCCTCCTCTGGGTCCGACAGGTCCCACCTCGCCCTGCTCGCCACGTTCGCCCTGGACACAAACAAGACATGACATCAAATAAGCTCCAGAAATAAAGACATGTCAGCAGGTTTTGTCTTGTGCTTCAAGTGAAACTCCCTCAAACCAGGTAAAATCCAGAGACTGAGCTGCTGCTTGGCAGGAAGTTTACTGTGCTTTCACAAACCTGCTGTGAGGCTTTACAACTAACTGACCTGACTGGAACACAGAGGATGTGTTTCAGCTTTAAACTTACTTGTTTCCCTGGGGAACCCATCAGTCCGACAACACCTGGATCACCTGTGACCCCCTGGTGACAGCAACAGGACGACATGGACGGTCAGTCATACCAGTTATTATATAGAGATATCAATATTTACACAGAGCTGATCCTACCTTTAAACCACTGACTCCTTTTTGGCCATAAGCACCTGGTAAACCCTACATGAAGAAAACAGTATCAACAAAGGCTTAATCTCACTGTTAATAATCAATCAGGGGATGTCTGGGGTCAGAGGTCACACTTACAGGAAGTCCCTGTGGGCCAGCGTCACCTGGAGCCCCACTTTTCCCTGGAAGACCCTGAAAACAACAGAAGCAAACTGTTGGGGGGGGGGGTTGATGAAGGGCACAGGTCTCTATGAGAACTCGACCCCTTTCAGACACAAACTGTCAGAAAACTTGTAGCAGCTACCTTTGACCCCGGCAGCCCAGGTATCCCCTCACGGCCGTCTGGACCCGGGAGGCCCTGTCGACAGGAAGGATGAGAGTTGATTGTACAAATGTGAAGAAAGCACTCAGAACAAAACAGGTAGGAAACTATTGGATGTTAGAAGAAAACGGCGCCTGAAGAACAGGATATGATGTGGAGTAATATCAGGAAGTGAGGATGGGGGAATGAAAGGTAGTTAGTCATGATGCAGGTTGTGATGGATGAGGGTTTGAAAGAGGCTGGATGTGACGGAGGGGCGGTGCTCACAGGCTCTCCTTTAGGCCCTGGTACTCCTCTGATTCCAGCGGGACCTCGCTCCCCCTGCGAAGAAAGGTAAAGACATAACACAAGTCATTTTCAGGAAGTTGGTTGATACATTTCCAGTGGAAACAGGATTTAGACAGTAAAACTCTGCTGGAGGAATCAGTGTGTGTTTCAGGTCTTACCGATGCTCCTGCCGGGCCGAGCTCACCCCTGGCTCCTCTCTGGCCCGGATCGCCCTGAAACATACCACCAGGTTCTCATCAGTATTTTGTCTAAATAACAAGGAGCAGGTGAACAGAGGTGAGACACAGACGGTCACTCACTGGGGCTCCCAGGATTCCCCGAGGACCTGCATCACCAGGTTTTCCACGAGGTCCCTGTTTGTGAAGAAAATTGTCGCAGTCAGTTAAAGTTGAATTAGGATTTTTCTTTTATCAGAAGATTGAGAAATTGAGTCAATACACGACAACTCGGACACACAGGTCAGACAGGTAGTAATGTGTTTGACTGATGCTGATTGGCCCTTGTGTGTCTTGTCCTGATTGGATAACTGATAGTCGGCCATTTTGTGGTGTGTGTATAATCTGATGTGTGTAAAACATGAAGAGTATGAAGTTTAGATTCTTCTAGTAAATCTCTCAGCAAAGTTATGTGTGTGTGTGTGTGTGTGTGTGTGTGTGTGTGTGTGTGTGAGGCCTCTCACCCTGTCACCTTTGGAGCCCATTATCCCTGGGAGGCCTCTGGCTCCACCTGGACCCTAAAATTACTCAGCGGGTAGAGGAGAGGAGACAGAAATGTCCCATGTTAATATGTTTGACTGTGCGGCGGCGTCTCGTCTGAACCAGGCTTCATGTGCAGAGAACTGTCATAGAGATAGAGTGAAATATTTTACTGGTAGTCCTTGAGCTCCAACTTCGCCGTGCAGCCCTTGTTCGCCCTCCTCTCCCTGAAAGACAACATGAACCAGCTGTGATATCTGGAAATATATTAAATCTGTTTTTCATCTATTTTCAGCTTTATTTAGTTTTGCAAAACACACAAACAAGGAACTATCTCATACCTTCGATTTTTGCTAATAAACAACGTATTGTGTTTTATCCTTATTTTCAACACACACTGTTTTCTCTCATGAAGAATGTGTGAGTGAAAGGAGAGGATGTTACCTTGTGTCCTTGTCTCCCAGGCTCCCCAGATTCACCCTTGACCCCTTTGTGGCCCTAAAGGCAGAAACAACAGGTTATCTGTGAAATGCTTTAAGTAACAATTGTGAAATAGATGAAATGTCAGTGTTGAAGATCAGAGAAATTTGACTTACTTTCATGCCGGGGAGACCAGGATGTCCATTCAGACCAGAGGGACAGGCGCTGGGACACTGAAAAACACAACAGCCTATTTGAGGTCATGGAAGAGCCCTGCCACTAGGGGGCTCCACTGACAGTGACCCCTGACCCAGCGAGCGAGAGCAAACCAACCAACAGTTTAGAATGTTTGAGAAACGGCCTGCAGACAGGAAATCTGTGAAAATCAGCTGAACTGAAATTCACTGAAAGTTGGTTTGAGTTCAGTCGTTGATCTCATGTCGAAGATCACGAGAATTTGAAAATGTCTTAATTTTTTAAGTTCTGGGTTGTCTACCTGTTGTGAATCAACCTTCAGTCTTGCAGTTGTGGTTTTGTGTTCTAGTTTCTGGGATATTTACGAGGTTATAAAGGCAGTAAGTGATAAACATGAATCTACTTCATGAATCAAACTTACCAGGTCTTCGCCTTGATACACGCCTGGAGGACCCTAGAAAGAAACACAATGTGGCTGATTTTAAATAAACTTTACATTAGTTTCTGTGATTTTCTAATCTAATAAACCTTCCTGTTATCAGACATGAAACACATCACAAAACTGATATTTACCCGCGGCCCAGGAGCACCAGGTAGACCCACTTGACCTCTCTTGCCTCTCACTCCCTGTGAGAGATGGAGTCATCTTCATTAATGCAGTGAATGTGAAGCTTAGATCATAACGCAGCATCAAGAGGCGTCAACAGGACAAACTTCACTAAAATAACACGCTCACTCACAGGTAGTCCCACTTTGCCGAGTTCACCTGGAAGTCCATCTGTACCAGGAATCCCCTGTTAACAAACAGCGAAACAGGTCTGAACTTCTGATGCAACAAGGTTTGAACATATATAAAATATGTTTTATAAAGATAGATATAAACATAGGTGATGTAAATACAGCCATGCTGAAGAGTAACTGAACACCTCGCTGCGGTGATGTAGGAGTGTACTCGGGGGTTTGGTCAGTACACTGTGACATCACTCTGTTCAGTTTCTCTTTCATGTAAACATTGAATCCAAGCATGAAATGTTATTGTCAGTGGTGATAAATACTGATTTATCATTACAGGACATGATCAGACTATTTACTGCCCAGAACTATAGAAAGTAAAATTTGTGCCACCTTTACCTGCTGCATCACACTGCACATACTTACTTTAATAGAGCATTACTATACTGTTGTATTGCCAACTTTTACGGTGTATATAGTGTGATATTGCAGGTACTCACATCCAGGCCGTCAGGTCCGACTCCCTGTGAGAGAGGTGATGATAGGAACAGTGTTGTCAGTGCTCGAAAAGTGAGAAGATGCATCAATATGCAGCCTTTGATTTTATTATTTGTGCAGGTTAAGGTATCAGATCATATGTAGGGCTCATAGCACTTTTCAATTATCTGCTATATCATGACATATACATATAAGCATAAATTATATTATTCTAAATCCTTAACTACAGTTCGTATCTTAACACCAAAGCAGCAAATATTCACACAACTTTCACAGTTTTGTTCAGAATCTGTTCTCCTGATGAATCTGATCTGGGTGTCGTTAAAACATAACTGTAAAGGAGGAAGAAAGGGTCTAAGGTATTTTTTCCCAAACTCAACCACTGAAGTCTTATTCAGATTAGTATTTGTACTCACAGGCTCCCCAGGAGGCCCCCGTGGTCCAGAATCTCCCTGAAAACCAGCAAGAGCAGAAATGTTCAATCAGAACTATCAGAGTGAAAGAGGGAAGAACAATATTTATGTTGAGATGTTCAGAGGTGGAGGCTCTCTGACATTTCAGCACAAAGATGAATTCAATAAATCAATGATGAACTCACTTTTTGCCCTTTGAGGCCCAGCGTGCCTGGATCCCCAGGAGGTCCAACAGGTCCCTTCAAAGAGGACAGAAAAACTGATGAGTCTAAAAATGAATGCACCCAGTATCTCATTGTCCTAATTACATAAGAAAACTGTGCGTCCACACAACCACAGCAAACGCAGTGTTATATTAACTGTGATGGATGTTCAATGTTGCTTTTGTTTTCTCGTCCAAATATGTTTTCTTTACATGTTTGATCATCTGTGTTTCTCACAGCTTTTCCTCTGCATTTCAGAGAAAGCAGATGATGTAAATGATTAGAATGATGCTTCGATCGAACTTATTTTTCACTTTTGGAGGCTTGTTAAACATGTGATATCAGGAGGAGGCGTGGCCTAGCTTCCATTCTTTAGCTCCTCCCCTCACCTGCCTCCACCATGAATAAACCTCAAACCACTGCACACCTGGTCAAAGACGTCAGCAAGCAGAGACGACTGAAGACAATCAGCCAATCACAGCACAAAAAAGGAAAAACACCGCATCAGATGATCAATATATATCATTATACACAACGACGCACACCCAGAGTTTGCATTGCATTCTGGTCTATTGATGATGATTTCTGATTGGTACAAATGTTGGCCTGGTTTTTTTCTCTCTGTCCCAGTCCACATGAATCTGCAGGTCTGTCCTGGGCACCGTCACCACGGCCGACAGCAAACACACTGAGTCCTTTCTGCACCAGCTTTCCCAGCATACACTTCTCTCCTGTCAGCCATCTCTGGGCAGCCGATCCCCCCGCACACCCTCGCACAAAAAGACCCCTGTTTCCCTCAGGAAGCCACTCGAGACTCTGCCTTAAATAACCAGATTGGTTTATTCAAGGAAGGCTTTTTTTTCCCTCCACACTTTCACTCAGTGGAAGCCAAGACAAACTGCTCACACAGCAGCAGATCTGAGCATCTCAAGTCCTCCAGCTCAGATCTTACAGAGTCAATGTCAAAGAGTCAAACAGAGCGACTCTCTTCCACCAGATTAAAGGAGCCGCTGGATCCAAACTTCAGCAGAGTCTTTAGTTGCTTTTGCAGTTTTTTAAAGAGTCGAGTCTGTCAGACAACCAGTAAAACCAGCCACTGCTTCACTCCACTACGTCAACATGTTGCTTCACTTACATCTGCGCCTGGAAGGCCGGCGGCTCCAGGAGCTCCGTCTCTGCCGTTATCACCGTCAGCGCCCTACAAGCACAAGTTCACCTCACGTTAACACTGTGGATCCAGGGACCTGAAGCTCAAAGTCAGCATCCATTCAACACGTCTGCATGTGAGAGGAGGAGAAGGCCACTCACCGGTCCACCGTTCACTGTCGAGTCTTCTCCTCTGTCGCCCTGGAGACACACGAAGGACAGGTTGAGACGATGACAGTGATTCTTCCTGAAGTGGAATTTCTCACAATCCATCAGTTTTTCATAAGAAAACAATTGTCTCCCTTTCCTCTATGCAAACTTTTTGACTTTATTAAATGTGGTTTTGGAAGAATTTCATGAATTTCAAGGAGTTTTTTATCTAGAATCTTTTGAATGAGTGAATTATTTCTGTATCATCAGCTGCTGTGTTTTTGAGAAAGTGAGCAGCTTTTTGCTCATTAACACTTTAATGTTAGGTCAGTTAATCAGAGAGTGGAACATGATTTTGAAAGTGTGACATCTCTGTTTCAATAAAGGTGAATAAAGTCAGGATAAAGTCATGTGAGGAACTTTTTATTTCCAAATGACTTCATCGTCCTTCACATGTAAAACAATGAAAACCATCTTCTCTCAGCTGATTCAGCCAGACACAAACTGATCCACAGCTTTGACCCACATCTGAAAACTGACTGAGAGGAACTGCAACTCACATCAATGCCGTCCACTCCGGGCACGCCTGATGCTCCGGGCGGCCCCACGGGGCCTCTGGGACCGACCGGGCCCCTCTGTAGGACAAACACAAAATTCAGCTTTCACTTTTTTCTCACTGAAATTCATCTCTAAATATCATCCGGGGCTGCTGGTGGCTGTGGTGTGAAAGGCAGCTCACACAGAGTCTCATTGTTTGTGTGCTGCGAGGGGAAAGGGCATGAAACTAAACCTGCTTTCCCATTATAGTCTCATTACACCGCCTAAGTAACTGCATGTGTTTGGATTACCACTGCTGTCTGGACCTTATTGGTACCAGGTGTGCACACCGGGATGAATGGATCCCAGTTTGGACCAGGTTTGGATAAACTTCATAAAGAAACTGAACTTTAGATTCACACAGTTTCAATTCTCACAGGCACCAAACTGATTTATAAAAAGTTCAAACAATAACAATGTGTCACACCAACATTCATTGTCAAAGAAAATCCACTAAGTACACTTAAGTCCATGAAAAATGTTACAGGGAGTCCTGGGGTTTGATTAAAGCGCATTAAAGTATAACTGTCTCACCATTGCACAGTTAGCTTTCATAGTGTGAAAAAGGGAGAATAAGTATTACAGTACAGTAAAATACAAGTAAGTACTCATTACTGAGCAATACAAACAACATGAAAGTGACAATAAGACTATAAAATATGATAGCAACAGAGATTCAAAATATATAGCATATAAGATAACTTACATTTAATAATCATACAGCCACCTCAGATTCTCTATTTGTTTTATCAGCTGGATACATAGGAAATGCTTCACTGAGCACCTACAGGACTGATGGTGTTTCCCCTCCAGGACATGAAGAAGAGAAAAGAAATGTCTCACCTGAGCCGAGCAAATCAGCACGACCTGCAGTAAAATCACCAGCAAAGACTCTCGACAGATCCTGGAGAGAGCCATGGTCGTCCCAGGACCGAGGAAGACGCCAAAAGTCCCTTTTTCCCAGATTACACTCGCAGATGGTCCACCTGTCAGTCTCCCCTCGACTGAAAGCCCACCGCCTGCTGGAAGGGGAGGATGTCAGAGAGTCCTGATTATTCATGAGAAGCTGAGTCTGTGAGGAGGAGGACGGCTCCTCCGCACAGACTGGGTGGGGTGTACTCACCTTTACTTTGACATGAAATTAAGTACAGTGGAAACTGACCAGTACAAAACACTAAGGGGCCTGGATGTAGTACAATTTTGTTATTCATTCATTCAGCACACTGAATTAAAGATAAGACAACATCAAAATGTAATTGAAGGTCAGTCAGATGGAAGAAGTACTGAGATCCTTTACTTAAGTAAAAGTACTGTGAAAACACCCCATTACAAGAAAAAGAACTGCATTGAATACCATACTTAAGTAAAAGTATGTAAGTATCATCAGTAAAATGTACTTAAGGTATGAAAAGCCTCCTCCTGTGTCAGTGACCTGTTTCCTGTCAGAGTTTCTCTCTGGATCCATCTTCCTGCTGCTTCAATGTGTCTGTGTCATTCTCCTGCTGTAGATGTTGAAGCTCATCTGAACCACTTTAAATCCTGTCGCTGCTTTCATCTCCAGCAACGAGCATCAGACTCTATCAGATCATCATGTGTTTGTAGCCCGGTCGTCCTGTGAGAACCTCGTATCTCTACAAAGCTCCACCAAAGGTTTATACATATTAATGCATCTGGTATTGCTACTTTTTAATAAGTAAACGTAAATATCCTGTTTTTTTAAATGTTTTAATATGATATGTGTTGTGATCAATTCATACTGCTTCAACTCAAGAATTTCCCCGTTTGGCACAAATAAAGTATATTTAATCTATCTTAAATCTATCTAGCCATCTCCAACCGAACGGGGGCGCTAAAACACTAGAGGGCCAACCACTGATGAGAACAACGAAGAAGAAAAAGAGCGGAAGTCAAAGTCGCAGGCGTCGTTTTCAAAGCATGCTAACGGTTGTTGTCCTGGAGCTTTTTGTTAACATTTAAATAACAAAACAAGACGTAGTCGGTAACATTACCGTGCAGATGGACGAAGTATAACAGCGAACAGGCGCTCGTGCAGGTAAGAAACGAAGCGGGAAAAAGTATATTACAAGTTGTTTATATTTACTGTCTGTGAGGTGTAACGTAAAGTATAACAAACACAGCTGTTGGGCTACTCAGGTTCTGATAGTCTGTTGGTAAATTCAGCTCGGACATGAACTACGACGAGTCATTTTAAAGCCTGTTTAAAAGGTTCACTGCGCTCTTTTATCATTATTACTCAGCCAAACATTTGGATCCAACTAACATGTAGTGATTATTGATTTGAGACAGGTTTCAGGTATTTGTCATGTTTCGCTCTTAGATGAAGTAAGACTTGGTTCCTGTAACTCAGCAGCTGTTTACGTTCGAGATCATCCAATTGTCGCTTCAGTGAATGGAGTGCGGTTTGCTGCACATAGTTCAAACGAATGCAGTCTGACTCAACAGCTCTGCAATAAATCCAACAAAACGACACTTTGAAAACGTTGAAGCCGTTTTAGATACATGTACGTTGATTGAACTTGAGGAGGCTGCAGTTTGTGGAGCTGTTGAGTCATAAGATATGTCTAACTATCATACTTTATATTCAATATAAATGAGGATAAATCATTAATACCAGGTTCTGTGTCTCCATTAATTAATTATCCAGAGGTCCTCTTTTACTCCTGTCTGGTATGGTGTCCCTCAGGGTTCAGTTTGGGATTTTATTTTTTCCTGCTGGCTTAATATTTGTTTTTAACACTTTCTTTTTCTGCTCTGTCAGAATTTGTTTTTATTGTGTGCTTGTTATGAAGTTGTTGCTTTGTGTGAATCACTTAGTGTGGGTTGAGAAAAGTACTGAGAAAGATTATTATTGTTGCTATTTTTATACATTTCCTGCTGATTTTATCCATTTTTGAATCTGCAAAACCAGCAGAATCCAAACATGCTAAAGTGAGAATACTTATGTCCAATGAGGCATCAAGATGTGAAAGACATTAAACAATGAAGTAATCAAAGACAAAATTACATCTGTGAAGCTTAAACTCCAAAGCAAACGCATGAAATCACTTAACTACAACAGAAACAAATTGATGACTTGAGTAAAATGTTGCCTGTCATCTTACCCCATTAATAAGCTCTGGCCTGATCTCTTAAAACCTCTAAAAAAGGTCTGGTTCTTCTTCACACTTGTTATTTATTGCTGTTGTTTATTGTGATGTATTTTTCTCTTCAGGATTTATGCTGCTTTCTTGACTTGAAGCGGAAAATATGATGGACGAAATTAAAGAACAACTCGCAATCCTGGGCCACAAATACTTGAGAAAACACAACCCAAATGAATTCAAGCAAGGTAAAACTCTGAAACCTCCCTCCCTTGCAGATTACCTTATTTGTGTTTTAGTTTTCTTTGGGGTCCTAAATGTTGATGGTGTGCAATGACTCGTCTGAAAGGATTACAGCCGTCTTTGTGTAATGTCAGGTCTTGATGAACTGATTCAACATGAAGAATGGAAAAGCTTCACCTCACCCACTCAGATAAACCCCACTACTTCTCAGGAAGCCACCTCTCAGCCGAGTCCTCCCGCCTACACCAAAGAGAAGGGTCAGTGCATTTCTCTGACTGTGGGATGATGAGAACAATAATAACAAAAATCTGGTATTCGATTGATTAAATGGTGAATTCTGTGTTTTCCTCCGCAGTTGGTCAGTGCTACTTTGCAGACTCTGAAGAAGGGTTTTTCTTACATGCCGGACAAGCGGACCACAACAGACAGGCAAGTGTTAGCCACACCACGTCTGTGGACACGCACAGACTGTGTTTATATTCTGCACAATGGGAATAAGCTTTATTGAACTGTGAAAAGGTGCCAAGGGTCCAAGCAGCACCACAGACACCAGACTTCAGTTGAACACTTTAGTAATGAAGCGAAAAGAGACTATGTAGTGCAGGAGCCATGTATTTGATTTATGTGTATTTTTCCCCTGAGCACTAGGGGGCGCAGGGTGAAGGCTGTGGCTGGCCACAGGAAATTTAAGTTCATGCCACTAATCACAGATGTTGCTACTCAGAAAGAGGAGCAGTTCAGATGGCGTTGGTTGCATGGCTGTGTTTTGTTTTAACTCTGTATGGGAAAACTTATTGGAAGTGATGCACAGTAAGAGTATGAACACAAATAAGAAAACAAATGCACTATTATATAAAGTGCAGCCAGAAGCGACCATTCGTTTCAAGGTCATTTCAGAGTCTTAAGAAATGAAACATTTCATTTTTGTATTAAAGGTTTTTCAAAGAAAAAGACATTTAATGTAGATAGTAGTTAAAAGACCCACCATCAGGAACAAGCTCACCCAGTTAAGTCTGCAAGATTTCTTTTATTTAGTTAAAGAAAAAAATGAAGACAGACTAACATTCATGTTTGACAAACAAATATGGAATATTGATTCTGTGTGTGATTTACAGCAGGTGCTCCGTCAGAACAGAGGCTACGGACGGCAGCAGGGACACTGTGACTCGGATGCTCAACACTCATTGGCTCCAGATCCTGACGCCACCCTCGACCTAACACTAACTGACAGCTACACGTCCAGTCCTGACCCCCAGGAGAGACGCTTCATCAAGAGAAAAGTCCTGAGGTCATTTTCATTTTTCACTCATATTCACACGGGACCGAACTCTTGATGGTTCTGTCTGTTCATTCAGTTTCCAGTTAAATGTCATTGTTTAGTCCATCTATGAAAAATAAAGCTGCATGACATTTCCTCTCAGCACTGGATCGTACAGACCAACAAAAGATCAGACAAATCACAAAAACATCTCAAGTGAAATTTTTCAAACACCATGTGTCTGGCAATGAGGCTCAGTTCATAGCTGCATACTGCATAAACTGTATGTCATATTACAATACTGGAAATCAGTTTTTTGATAAATAGTTTAATACAATTTGATAAAAAGCAACAATTAATGAATGAACAAAGTTTTTGTTTGTTTTCTGATGATTGAATAAAATAAGAGATGAGTCTTTTCAGCCGTGGTAAACAGAAGCAGAATGTATGACACACTGAATAAAGAGACATTTAAAATGCATTTAAATTGTTCACTGACAACACATGCTATTTCATCATGAGGTGAATTTGAATAAATGTATCACTGGATCTTAAAAAAGCTTCTCTTACCATTCACACTTAAGCTTGTACTTCATCATCTTTACTGGAAATGTGACAATACTCATGCATTTATTCCGATCAACAGGAAACATAAAGGACAATCATTGGTCTGCGATGAATCGGTCTACAGTGAAGACTCAGGTAACATACACTGAAGTACACACCAAAATCTACTGAACATCTGTGTTTGTTCTCTAATATTTGTATTATTATTATTTACAGATCACTTTTCAAAACCCAGGGCTTTTAAGAAGGGATTAAAAAGTTGATGCTGACTCAGTGATCTAAAGTTAGAGATAAGAAAATTATGTTTAAAAAAAGATCAATCTGTTTTAGAAGATGTGTATGTATTTTCATATGAATCACTTCAAAAGTATTTTTTGCAGTAGGCAGCTTAAAGAAATATCTGTGTCACATCTGTGTCAAGTTCTTGTCACTCATCTCTAAAGTGGAATCAAGCTGTGGGACAAAACAATACGGACTCATAAATACAAAGGAATGAACACAAAGCAGCAGAGATGTAATCTCACTGGTCACCAGCAGTGGGAGCTGTTTCATCTTGGAGAAAAGGATGAAGCACCTGGATATCAGCTTAATCCTCTTAGCTCTTCCCTTAAGCTCTCTGCCTCCACAGATCACAGACCTCAGCAGGAGTGCAGGGCGCCACCATGTACAAAATGTACAACACTCAGTCGGACAGCGAGAGCGACGATGACAGGGATTCTCTCAACTCCTCTTTTTGGTCTGATGGAGAGCGTCAGAACAACGAGGAGGAGGAGGAGGAGGTGGAGATTGAGATTGAACGAGTGGAGCCAGACCCCAAACCTGTTGCTGATGCTGAGGACTCTCCCCAGGAGGAAAAGCCTGAACTGAACAACCAAAGCAACATGAGTGGAGAGAGTTCAGAAGGTGGAAGTGATGATGATGATGACGAAGGAGAAGAAGAAGAAGAAGACAAAGAAAACAGTAGCAGCACTTGTGATAGTCCTGCTCCGAGTCTGATGACGTCCGGCTACGGCACCTACAGGCCGGAGGAGCAGGAGGGAGGAGACTACAGGGACGACCACACCATCACAGAGTTTGATCAGGACAGTCGGGGAGATCTGTCTGAGACCAGGAACGACGAAGAGGACGATCGCTCACTTTACAGCTTTGGTGGGTTTGACATTGAACCCACGGAGCCAGACTATGATGAGACTCGTCCACTGAGTGCGTTAGCGTGGGAGGCTGAGCCAGAAGCTAATGTGGTTTGTTGTGGAGACGATGATCTGTGTGAAGATGTGGACATGAAGCCAGGAGATGAAGAAGAGCAGGAAGGTGAGGAATCATTTGAAGATCTACATGCGGCGTCCAAAGGTGAAATGACAAATGTGACAACAGAGGAACAACATGTCGCTGTTGTTGAAGACACATTCATATTGGAAGAGGAACATTTGGAAGGTGGGAGTGTTGATGTTGAAGGAAGAGAACAATATGAAAGCCTAGAAGAAGTCATACAGGACCTTAAAGAACAGAACAATGAGGAGTCGGAGGATCCAGACGAGTCTTCAAGCAACAAAGACATCAAGTTTATCGACTCCAAAGTGGATTTTAGCCAGATGACGTACAGCCAGATGTGTGAGTGGGAAGGAAACCTGAGACGGAAGAAGGGTAACTGGCTTCATGTCTTCAGTTTGTGACATTTATCTTTCTGTTAACAGTGTCAGTATCAGGGTAAAATTCAAAGGATTTCTTCTTCGTCCTAATGAACACCCCGGATCAAAATATACTTTTCTAAAAAAATAAATAAATAAATACCAGCAAGAGTCACAGAAACTGAACAAAATGGCCTCTGTCCTTAAATTGTACACTTGGAACTGTGTGTAAAATGCAATATGTGATTTAGATGAACAACATCGACTCATACTGATGATTCCGCTCTGCTTCTGTAGATTCAGGTCTCTCGAGCTCTCTGGAGGAACGACTGGCAGACCTTCATTTATCCACAGCAGCTCAACACGGCTTAGAGACAGAGAACGAAGAAGTGACCAGTCACAGCGACGCCCAGACTTCAGAGACTGAGGGAATCTCTATGAGCGCCTACGAATCCTACATAAGAGGCATGGTGGGTAATGTAGTGTCCCAGAACGTTACAAAGAACAGTGAGGTGCAGATACTTGAAAACTGATTAAATGTCTCGGACATGTTGAATTATCACTGAAAATGATTTTACTGTTGTTTCATTTTGAACAGGCTCAATTTCGAAGCAACGGTGACATGAGGCCCAAACTCAACTCCTGTAAGTCATCGACAACCTAATGTACAAACTCATGATGTTATGACACGAAACCATTTTTTAATGTATTACGTTTATGTTTCAGTCATCCGACCAGTGATGCGTCAGCAAACCATAAAGAAGACAGACCCAGTGGCCAAGTCAGTTTAAAATCCTGAAACTTACTCAAAGTACCAAAACTCTTTAAAGAAAACCACAAGATCCTAAAACTTTCTTATTCCCATTCACTTCATGTTCATATTGGCCTGATAGTTGACTCATGTGGTTCTGTGCTCTTCTCACCCCTGCAGGTATTTCCAGTATAAGCAGCTCTGGGAAACATTTAAACCTCCAGGAGAGAGCGACAGGAGAGCTCTCCGCCAGGAGATAAGGGTATGAATGTATCTTCAATTGAAAAAAACCCCATTACCTTAAATGGAGTGTTCAAATATTGGGTAATTCCGTGCCAGATCACCAGAAGGCTCCTGACAGAGTGCCATTCACAAGGTTCCATCACATGTGGACCAGTAAAAAATGCTGATGTATACTATGTGATTTTTTTAGGTGAATTTTTTGCATGTTACAAATTGACTTTAAAACTACTCAGAACCAGTGAAGGTTTCATTCTGAGCATTAAGTTGTTGTTTTTGGGGACATTTTCACCGTTTTTTGGACAGTCAATGAGTTGACCCCACACTGAAAAAAACGCTGATGTATAGTATGACATTTTTTGGGTGAATTTTTTGCATGTTTCAAATTGACTTTAAAACTACTCAGAACTAGTGAACGTTTCATTCTCAGCATGAAATTGTTGTTTTTAAGGGTATTTTCACCTTTTTTGGACAGTTAATGAGTCGCAACAGGAAATGAAGGCTCCCGATTGACCATCTCAGATTTGCTTCATAATTTTTTATTTTAATGTCCTTGTTACTAATAGCTGCTGTGCAAAATTTCAGGCCAATATCTCCACTATTTTCAGAGATATTAAGCCTTCAAAAAGGGGGCGTGGCCTCATATTTCGCTTAGAAACCAGTGTTACAATCAAACATCCATAGTTTGATGGCTAATAACTTTTCAACTGTTCACACTAAATGCTTCAAATTTGTGTAATTGACCTTTGTGAGATTTGTAAATCATTTATCATATTTACAAATACACTACATATATGTATAGTCAAGAGATTTTGAATTAATACTGATGCAGCATGTGATGGAACCTTGTGAATGGCATTTTCACATGTCATAAAACCTTCTATATTCAACAGCTTGCATTAAATAGTATTTTTCACAGCACCAACTTCATACTTGGTACATACATCAATTGTGCTACCATGGACAAACGCACAGTCCAGGAAGCCATATTTGACATGGCATAAACCTGTAAATATGTCACATACAAAGATCTCCTTCTGTGTACAGAGCCTCATTCTATCAAAGAAACATGTGTGAACATTTGAAGCATTTACTGTGAACAGTTGAAAAGTTATTAGCCATCAAACTATGGATGTTTGATTGTAACACTGGTTTCTGTGCTAAATATGAGGCCACATTCCTTTTTTGAAGGCTTAATATCTCTTAAACTAGTGGAGATATTGGCCTGAAATTTTGCACAGCAGTTATTAGTAACAAGGACATTAAAATAAAAAAATATAAAGCAAATCTGAGATGGTCAGTCGGGAGCCTTCTGGTGATTTGGCTCCTCATTTCCTGCCGTGACTCATTAACTGTCCAAAAAAGGTGAAAATACCCTTAAAAACAACAATTTCATTTCACTGATTCTGAGTAGTTTTAAAGGCAATTTGAAACATGCAAAAAATTCACCCCAAAAAATGTCATACTATACATCAGCGTTTTTTTCGGTGTGGGGTCAACTCATTGATTATCCAAAAAACTGTGAAAACGTCCCCAAAAACAACAATTTATTGCTCAGAATGAAGCGTTCACTGGTTCTGAGGAGTTTTAAAGTCAATTTGTAACATGCAAAAAATTCACCTAAAAAATCACATAGTATACATCAGCGTTTTTTTACTGCTCCACATGCATGTCGCTAACATCATGCTAATATTTGAGTCTGAAAGTTTGCTCTCCAAAGTCGACTAAATCTTCTCCAAAATCGGAGATGGTCAGTCAGGAACTTTCTCTAAAATCTGGTGGTTTGGCACAGAATTAGCCTATTTATTTTTAAGCCCCTCCTACAGTGTCAGTTGCAGTCGAACTTCATGAATCTGCAGTTTTCAGGTTTGACTGTTGGCAGATGTTGAAGATAAATTCAGATTTGTTGAACAGGTTTTGCTTTTTGTTTCCAGGATCGACTTGCATACCAACCTCCACCGGTGAGTCTTTCCCCAAACGTCCACTGTAAAGCTGCACTCGAATTGGAATGATTAGACAAATCTTTGTTGTGACTTCTGCATCAATATGAAACAGCGGTTCGATCAAGATTTCAAAATGGATCCACATTAGCTTTGAGGTTGATTAAGTCTTGTTGTGTTGCAGACTAAACCTCGGAGAGTTTTCGTGCCCAACACCTACATTGTGCCAACAGAGAAGAAGCGCTGGGCCCTCCGCTGGCAGATCAGGAACGACTTGGCCAACGGTGTCCTTCCACACAAATCCACTCCAGATGCCTTTTAGATACTTTTTTTTTTAATTAAACTTTGTATTGCTTTTATATCATTGGCATTATTTATTGATGAATTTTTGTGAAACATAAACACATGAAGAAAAACTCTCGTCACTGCAGTCGGTGAATATATCACAGGTCATTTTTCATCTATGGGAAATCGGAGTAGGGCAGTTTGAACGGGTACAGGGGGGTGTAACGCTGGTCGTGCCAAAGCAGCTTGTCTTCCAGAAACTTGATGGTTTCCAGCGTGAGGACGACGGCTTCATGTTTCAACAGGCTGTGGACGTTCAGACCTGACAGAGAAAAGACAAACACATTTGCTGCTGACAGATTCTGTTCACTCGTAGAGAACATAAAACTCAGAAGAAGTGCTCTGACAGTGAATTAGTTTCTCTGATGACAGAAAGGTTGAAGCAGCTGCCAACGACTGCCGTTCGAATAACGATGTCATGTTAAACAGTTCATCGTCAGAGAGAGAGGTTCCACTAACAATGATGCAAATTACACCTGCCACCACCAGCACAATTACCACTGTGACATAAATTACAGAACTGAATACGTCCAATCCTACAGAGTTTATGTTAAAATGTTCAAAACTGTGTCTTCATTTCTTTTTGATTTAACACTACAACAAAAACAAGCTTCTGTCAAGTGAATACAAACTTACCGACGGCTGGAATAATGTTCACTGTCTTTAAACTTGAAGTAGCCTGAAGGATGTTTTCAGGAATCTCTTCAGCTCTGAAAACAACACGAACAACTTCAGCACTGAGGAAACAAAAGTGTGTAGTGAAGTTACGCAGGAGTGTTGGTGACGATACTCACACATCGACGATTAGCAGCGACTCTCCCCAGTGTCTTTGTTTGATGAGGTCCAGCAGGTACTGAGAGTCGGGGGTGGGGATGTTCAGAGAGTCTACGATGTGAAGGTAGTCCTGCAAAATATACAAGATTCAGGTTAAAGATTTAATAAATACTCTGAAAGGATTAGAAAAAATAAGCAACATTTTTTTTCAAACTTAGAACAAAAGGAAAGGAATAATATCTTTTCAGTTCTAAATAATCTGCAAATTAATAGATGAAAGAGTCGAAGCACTAAAAAGTTGTTTTTTAAAAAAAAAAAAAACAGCCTTATGAAAAGTTCTAAATAACACTACTGAGGAGAAAGTATTACATATTACCGCAATTAAACAGACACAAAACTTGAACTGGAGTCTAATATGACGTCATGAACAGATTTCAGTTACCTGAGCCATCTTGGAGCTCAGAGCCACCTTGAGGCCTTGTACTCGAACCTTCATGGGTAACATGTAGTAGTAACTGGTCGGTCCTCTGGGTCCATGAGACACCCCACCTGAGAGAAAGACATCACCTGTCAGACTCAACCTGTGAACCACTCGAGATCAAACGACTGAAGGAAGAAAACATGTCTAACTAAAAATGATACCACTGAGGTGAAAGCAAAGGATTTGTTTGGGTATTTTCTCTCTTTGGGTTGGAATACAGGACAAACTGAAACATTTACATCTATCACTGCAGCAGACAAGTGAAGCAGAGGTCCAAAGAACATTTCACAACAAAACTAAAAGCAGTCACCTCCTCTCCATATCGGTGATCTGATGCTTCCATGACGCGCTTTTCCACTTCCTTTCTGTCTCCATGGTTTCCTGCCTCCACCTCTGACCTCTGACCTGACCTTTGTGTTGGCGTGACTCTGAGAGATCAAAACAACGATCAGCCGTTTTGTTCAGCCATGATTCTCACTGCTCATAATGACTGATGTATAAGAAGCTGGTTGAGTTTCATTCATAGACGGTCTCTGTTGTCATAAGAGCAAATCTAAACAGTAAAGCAGCAGACACACATTCATACTGCTTCTAATGAACAATTAATAGTAAAGTGAGGCAAAACAAAACTGAGATGATAATATAGGACCAAATATATGGGATATATATGGGTAAGTCCATGACAGAAGGCTCCCAACTGACCATCTCAGATCTGCTTCATTTTTTTTAATGTCCTCGTTACTAATAACTGCTGTGCAAAACTGTGGGTCAATATCTCCACTACTTTCAGAGATATTAAGCCTTCACATGCATGTGGACCAGTAAAAAACACTGATGTATAGTATGTGATTTTTTGAGGTGAATTTTTTGCACCATCTCAGATTTGCTTCATAATTTTTTATTGTAATGTCCTTGTTACTAATAGCTGTTGTGCAAAATTTCAGGCCAATATATCCTCTAGTTTAAGAGATATTAAGCCTTCACATGCATGTGGACCAGTAAAAAACGCTGATGTATAGTATGTGATTTTTTGAGGTGAATTTTTTGCACCATCTCAGATTTGCTTCATAATTTTTTATTTTAATGTCCTTGTTACTAATAGCTGCTGTGCAAAATTTCAGGCCAATATCTCCACTACTTTCAGAGATATTAAGCCTTCACATGCATGTGGACCAGTAAAAAACGCTGATGTATGTGATTTTTTGAGGTGAATTTTTTGCACCATCTCAGATTTGCTTCATAATTTTTTATTGTAATGTCCTTGTTACTAATAGCTGCTGTGCAAAATTTCAGGCCAATATCTCCACTACTTTCAGAGATATTAAGCCTTCACATGCATGTGGACCAGTAAAAAACGCTGATGTATAGTGTGTGATTTTTTGAGGTGAATTTTTTGCACCATCTCAGATTTGCTTCATAATTTTTTATTGTAATGTCCTTGTTACTAATAGCTGTTGTGCAAAATTTCAGGCCAATATATATTCTAGCTTAAGAGATATTAATCCTTCAAAAAGAGGGTGTGGCTAATAACTTTTGAACTGTTCACACTAAATGCTTCAAATTTGCGTAATTGACCTTTGTGAGATTTTTAAATCATTTATCATATTTACAAATACACTACATATATGTATAGTCAAGAGATTTTGAAATAATACTGATGCAGCATGTGATGGAACCTTGTGAATGGCATTTTCACATGTCATAAAACCTTCTGTATTCAACAGCTTGAATTAAATAGTTTTCTTCACAGCACCAACTTCATATTTGGTACATACATCAATTAGACCTTGCTCTTTTCACTCATCTCATTTGTTTTCTGGTAAACCTTGTCAGATTTTTGCTATAAGTATTCAAAATACAGACGTGACAAGATTTTTTCCATATTTAGAGGCCTACATATGAGAAAGTATAATTTCTGTCACAGATATAACTTGTTTTCCTGATAGTACTATAACATGTCTCATATATTAAAAAGAATCAGACATCTGGTGTCATTAAATCTGGAGATATAGAGAGCCAAAAGTGCTACCATGGACAAACGCACATTCCAGGAAGCCATATTTGGCATGCCATAAATCTGCAAATATGTCACATACAAAGCTCTCCTTCTGCGTACACAGTCTCATTCTATGAAAGAATCATGTGTGAAAATTTGAAGCATTTACTGTGAACAGCTCAAAAGTTATTAGCCATCAAACTACAGATGTTTGATTTTAAGCTAAATATGAGGCCACGCCCCCTTTTTTGAAGGCTTAATATCTCTGAAACTAGTGGAGATATTGACCCACAGTTTTGCACAGCAGTTATTAGTAACGAGGACATTAAAAAACAACAAAATCTGAGATGGTCAGTTGGGAACTTTCTCTAAAATCTGGTGATTTGGCACGGACTTACTCATACTTTAGGCCAATATCTGATTAATTCAGGTGTAAAACTTAGTTGCATTAACATGCGCAGCAGCTGTTTAGCTGTTGCTAAAGAAGGTCGTGATAATTATCATCTGCTGCTGATAGTGGTTAATAAATTTCTCAGTGAAATAAAAAGTCTTCCTTTCTAAGGTTAAAAAAGCTTTGATATGTAGCATTAGTTCAATCACTAAATACAATATGCTTGCATATATGTCCCTATTAAAGAATAAATCCTCTCTTCAGTTTTGTGTCTCTAGTTGAAGTTGAAGCCTGAACATGAAAATACATGTAAATGAATCTGTAACTTACAATTCTTTTATAATTTCTCTGCCATTTTTCAACATCATGGAGAATATCAAGCCTAAAGAGAAGAGAAAACACAAACCATTAATGCAGGATTCATACAGTTTCCACTTGACACAGATTTCATTTTGGGACAAGTTAGTGTTTTCACAGGATGTAGGTTCAGTATCTGCACAGAGCGGCTGAGTAGTGTCAAGATGCTGACACTCGTTCAATAGAACAGAGTCTATAGACTTTGTCCACTGCTCTTTTTTTGAACTTGAAGGAGGTGATATCAGTTAATGACGGCTGGTCTTTGGGGCACAAACTAAACATCCTGATGAAAGAGAACATTTTTGATATCAAAGCTTTGGAAATGTGAACTCTGTGAGCTTTACCTCGGAGGCACCGCAAAGACATCTGGGTGGAGATGAGCCAAACCCAACGGCTCGCTGTCCTGCTTCTCCAGAGTCTCCACCCACGTCTGGACGGGGCTCAGATGAGCCGGGACGACGGCATCGCACTTCCTGAGGACGGGCAGGGAGCAGTCTGCAGGAGGACGAGGACGCTCTGCGGGAGAAGAGACTCGTCAGTGATGGAGATCTCAGAGATGATGAACACAGACAGTCAGTGGCATCAAAATGAGAAATCTGGGCAGACAGAATCATTCCAGTCCGGTGCAGGAGAGTTTTACTTCAGCTGGTGTACTTTTACCACAACAAGTATTTGTACAAGTATTTAGTGGCGGCTATAGCTCAGGAGATAGAGCAGTTGTCCACCAGTCAGAAGGTTGGTGGTTCGATCCCTGGCTCCTGCAGCCCATGTGTCGAAGTGTCCTTGGGCAAGATACTGAACCCCTAATTGCCCCCAATGGCTGTTCCATTGGTATGTTAATGTACGTCGCTTTGGATAAAAGCATCTGCTAAATAAAATTGTAAATTGTATTTGATCGGTCTGATTGTCATGATGACAAAATCTCTTGGGAAAAACTTAAGATTTTTAAGGAGATAAAAATCTGTGAAATTTAAAGAAAGTATATGTGTATAAACTATTAAGTAAAACAGCTTCAATACATTTTACTTCAAACACCATCCACTTAACTACAACAACATTTAGCTGACAAGCTCATATTTAATCTACATGTGCACAAGTCAGACATTTTAACTCACTTAATCTGGCAGGATCCACGAGGTTTGTGGGCAGCCGCAGGTTGGGAGGCAGAGCCATCTCACCAGAGAACGATGAGGCAAACTGAGGGGAGCAGAAGTGGAGTTAGTGGAGCAGCATGAGAGCAAAACACATGTGTAACAGTTTGATATGTTAACATTGAGCAGGAGCTGCAACACCTTCCAGTATCACAAGAACCAAGTTCAATACTTTACACACTTATAATGGTAACAGATTATTTTCAATACACTGGCAAACAATATATATTTGACACATTTTGAGAAATGAGTTGTTAAAATAAAATATTCCACTTACCGTAAAATAAACGTACAGCTCATTTCAACATGTTTTAGCCATAGTCAGCAAATACTTTATTTTTTATTTCACACATGACTTTAGTTCTTAAATGCATTATTGGATTTATTCAATTCATTTCAAAGAACTTTGTTTATCCAATTCTTCTCTGTAAGGATTGGTCCGTTTCTCTTTGCTTCATGTCATTATAATCTGAATAATTTTATAATTTGTTTACAGGAATAATAAGAAGACTTAGATTCCCAGGTTTTGTTATTAATCGTTATTATCTGATTAAAATACAGTCCACTCCTCTTGGTCTTATTCGCTGATGTGAAGCATTTCATAAACTCATACATTTCATTTTCTGATTATTGGACAAATAACAGTTACAAACTGAGCTTATACACCGAAGATCCGCAGCTTTAAGAGACACGTATGTTTGTGTGATGCTGAACAGACAGGCCTTTAACCAGAATCACGACTGAAGGTAAAAACCTGATATAATGTTCAGCTAATGTGGCTCCAGGTTAAACGTTACTCACCCTCTTTGCGGCTCCTTCGAAGAAAAATATCAGAGGACAACGAAGCATTTCGGCTCTATTTTCTTCCACAATCACAAACAAGTTTAATTTCCACTTAAATCATTTGAAATACACATTTAAAATTGAACCGAAGATTGTTTGCAGCATGAAAGGTCGCAGCGGCTTTTCCGTGTCGCGTGTGGGCGCGTTGTGATGACGTCACGTGAGAGAATGGAACAGTCGTGCGATCCATGGCGCGACCTGCACATAGACATATGTATAATAGACGCTGCATTGAGCGGGTGGGCCCGTTGCTGCGATACGTCAGCGTGTCCGCCATATTGGATGTGACAGATCTGCCCCGTAAACTAATGCAAGTAAATGGACCAAACTTTATAAAGCGCCTTTCTACAAAGTTTCATTAAGTTAATGCCTTTCAGTCACCCATTCACACACACACACACTAATATACTTGGGAAACAAATAGAATTTTTAAAGATTTTATTATTAATATTATTTCATTTATTTATTTTCTGTCTTACATGTGAAAGGTAATACCGTGAGATCTGGTTTGGATCTGAAATCGGTTGGTACAATTCCACGCACTCTCATAGATGTATAAGTTTCTATGGTTCGTTCTTGCCACCTCCAATATGGTGGCGACGTAGACGTGTGATTTGGCACTAAATGCGCCCTCTACGTATACATGTCTATGACTGTCTATGGACTATGGTTTTTTTGGCGGTTGGCACTTTTACCGCCATCTAGAGGCAAAAGTACACTGGCTACTTTATTATCATTATTGTTTAATCATTATACAAAATTCTTGTCCTTCATCATCAAACGCAGCCTGTTGTTGACACAGTTTTAAACCCAAAAACAAAACAAACAAAAAGTTCAAACAAGAAATTCAATGAAATTTAAAAAAAGACTGAGAAGCTCAAGGTTTGTACAAAAGAGACCATTTTGATTTGATCTGGACAAAGAAATTTCATCTCATTCAAGAAAATCTAATGATTAGCAAGCTCAGTACTGATGGATTCAAAGCTTACAGAAAACGTTAGTTCCCAGTTACTTTACAAATACAGATTTATTTGTACAAAAAATGTATGAAGAGCTCATAAACTATGTTTTGTCATAAATTAGATAAACACTAATATTGGATATTTTTTTATTTGTTTTACAACACAACAACAAAATGAAATATTATATGTCCATTGTAACCAATTTTAATAGCTTCATGGTCACATTTAAAGCATACTAAGGTATATGGTTAGGATATGTATTTATCTTAAATAATTTAATTATCATTTATTATTTCATTGCTCAAAATGTACATATTTTATTGCTCAAAATATGTACAAAAGTTGTATGTAAATTATACAAACTCAACTGTATACATCCCCAGTGAATATAAAATCAAGTGAGTGTTTCAGAAGTACAGACATGCAGTAAAATATAAACATGCTCAACTTTGGATATTTTAACATTCAGTTGACAACATATGATAATACAACAACAACATATAACAAAATAACTTACATCCTTTGATATTCCAAACATTTCCTCCTTGAGTTTCATCATCAGTATTAAACTGGAGAGAGAATTTGGGGATTTTGTAGGTGGTGCCCTAACTTTAATGTAAATAGAGAGAATTGTATTGTGAAGTATAGTATCATACAAACATAGTTTAAAACAACAAAATGTGCAAAGATTACAATTTACATTTAAAATAAGTGCAAAAATGTTGCATTGTAATGTAGGCTACATCATCACAAAGCACGACATTTGAGAAACATCAGTGTTTTAAAACCTATACAAGGTCGGAGAAAAAGGACGTTGGCCCTTTTAGGTCGATTTCACCTGGAACTTCAAGGTCCAGGTTTCCTGGATTAAACTGAGGTAAAAGTGTGTTAAATTTGCGGTTTGGCATTTTTTGATTTTGTGCTTCATTGGGAAAAACAGTGACGTAGTATCCACCAGTATTGCCAGGTACTGTTGTTTTTGAATCTTGGGAAAATTGTGGCAAACGTGCATTAGGCACCAGCTGCCTTATTTTCTGAGGCTTTGCATATATGCTAATGTCACCAGGAATTTGTGTGGTATGTCTGGGATCCCTCATGTCAATGTTAACACCTGACGGGGAGCTCACCAGTCCATAGTTGTGTAATGACTGTAGGTCTAGTGTCGAACCTCTGGCTCTAAGCACATGATCCTTTCCTGTGAAATCATCAATGTTGAGATCTGAACGACTGAAATCAATATCATGAGAATCCACCAGAGGGTAGCTGGACCTCACTTTGGTCCTATGTGACTTTCTATCAGTGTGACGAAGTTTGACATCTCCATCTACATCCAGGAATGGCATTTTCATGTTTGCTGTTGTATCTGGTCTGCGCTTCTTATAAGAAGGTCCTTTGAAATTTAGCATGGGATCGTCAACATTGAGATCTGGACATTTGGAATGCAGCTGTGGATTCCGCATTGCCACCTTTGGCATGCTGACGTCCATGTTTGGAGCACTAAAATTTGGACCTGTGATGTTCCCCTTTAACTCTGGTGGTTTCATGTTCAGTTTTGCATTTGGAGGAGAAATATCCAGATTTGCTGGTCTCAGAGAGGCACCAAAATCAATATCAGACCCTGTACTATTAAGATCTGGGCCTCCAAACTGAGGCAGCTTCAAAGAAGGGAGTTTGAATTTTCTGTCTGCCAAGTCAAGATCAGTTTGAGGACCCTGGATGTTTCCTGAGGGAACATTCATGTCGATACCTGGACCTCTTATTCCTCCTTTGATTTGAGGGCTAGTAAAGTCCATGTCAGGTCGTCCTATGTTTCCATTTATTCTTAGATCAGGACGTTTTGCATTGAGGTCCAGTTTGGGACCTTTGAGTCTGGCATCAGGAAAATCTAAGTCTGGCACATTTATACCAGGGCCTTTCAGTTTGGGTCCTGAAAGACCAATGTCTGGTGTTTTGGCCTTAGGTCCAGAGAGACTGAGGTCTGGTGCATTTAAACTTGGCATATTTAATTTTCCTTTTGGAACATTAACATCTACATTTGGAATATTCAGGTCAGCCCCCCGTAGGCCCCCCTTCATGTCAATGTTAGGGCCTTTTGGCATCTTTGGCTTTTTGAACTTTGCATTAGGGAAACCAATGTCAACATCTGGAGTGTTCATATCTAACTTCGGAGCTTTAAGTTCCACATTTGGTAAACCCAACTTGGGGGAATCAATTCCACCTTTAATTTTTGGAGCTTTGAGATTAAAATCTGGAGACTTCAGGTCTGAATTTATGTCCCAATTTGGCCCTTTTGGTAATTTGGCATTTAGATCTGGTGACCTGAAGTTCAAGTTTGGGCCATCGAACGTTTGACCAGAAAATCCCACTTCAGGCATTTTCAAATGTGGCTTTTTAAGTTTTCCTGATGGGCTGCCAAAATCAACATCAGGCATTTCAAAGCCAGGTTTGGACCCTTTGAGGTTGGCATTGGGAGCATTGATGTCAATGTCTGGACCATCCAAATTGCCATCAATCTCAGGTCCTTTCAGGCTTGGCCAGTTAAATTTGGGCATTTTCAATTTTGGCATTTTCAGCTTTGTTTTGGGTGAACCAATGTTGACATCTGGAGTGTTGACATCCAACTTTGGAGCTTTAAGGTCCATGTTTGGTAAGTCAAAGTCAGGGGCATCAATTCCCCCCTTTACCTTTGGAGCTTTCAGACTTAAATTTGGTGAATTCAGATCTGCATTCATGTCCATGTTTGGTCCTTTTGGTAATGTGCCTGAAAGATTCAATTTAGGCAATTTCATTTTGCCCGAGGGAGCTTTAACATCCCAGTCTGGAGCATGAAGCTCTGGCATTTTCAGTTTACTTGACGGCATGTCTAAGTTGAGCTTTGGGGCATTGACGTCCAGTTTGGGGCTTTTGAGGTCAACCTTTGGCATGTTTATGTCTGGTGCCGTTATTCCACCTCTGAGGTTTGGACCAGATATATCTAGGTCAGGTGATTTGAGGCTCAAATTCGAGCCATTGAACTTTGTACCAGAAAGGCCAAAATCAGGCAGGTCCAAGTTAGGCTTCTTGAATTTTCCTGATGGACCAGAAACATCAACATCTGGCATTTCTAAATCAGTTTTTGGACCTTTGAGGTTGACACTGGGTGCATTGACGTCAATGTCCGGACCATCCAAATTTAGATCAACATTTGGGACTGCAATTCCAGCTCTGAGATTTGGTTGGTCTGGCAGTTGCCCATCGGGTCCAGCTAAATTTCCATCAAAGTCTGGAACTGGAATTTTTGGTAAATTGAATTTTGGCATTGTAAACTTAGGAGCCTTGTATTTTCCAGATGGGCCTTTAATGTCAACTGATGCTGTGTCAGATGGGGCATCTACATCTAAATCTGGAGATTTAACACCAATTTTTGATTTCTTTAGTGGCATTTTGACTGAAGGCCTGTCAATGTGCAGCCCATTTAGATCCAGTTGTGATGCATTAGCACCTGGCATGCTTAAGTCAGGGGTTTTCCCAGAAAGCTTGAGCTTTGGTGATTCTACATAACTGGAAGGATCATCCACATTTAGATCTGGGGTTTTCAGCCTCTTGGAATATTTAAGACCAAGTTTACCTGAGGGAACATCTGGGGTTGCTACATCCGGTGTCTTCACCTCTCCTTGTGGACTACTTAAAGAAGGTCCAGAAAGGTCCAGGTTTGGCAGTTTGAATTTTGGCATTTTGAAATTATTGTTTGCTCCTTCAATGGTCACTTTGGGAACACCATTGTCAAAGGATGGACCACTGATATTTCCCCCATTTAGGTTTATCCCCATGTCAGGAGAATTAACGTCTAAATCTTTCAAGTTCAAGCCTACTTCTGGAGGTCTTAAGGTTCCATTGCTACCCAGCTCAATTTGAGGTCTTTTCAGATTCGGCATCATCAAGTCAACTGGGCTTTCACTGTTTGGCAGTTGCATGCCAGCTGTAGTGTTGACATTTGGACCCTCTGGTAATGTTCCCCGCAGATGGAAGTCTGGGGAGTTAAGCTGCGGACATCTAGCATCACCTTTCAGTCTTGATGCCTGATTCAAGCCGAGACCCAGCGGTGGAAGGTTCAGATTGCTGTCATATGTCCATTCTCCAGTGTCATCAGATTGTGAATCAGCATTAACGTCTGTGCTCAATGTCTTTGTTTTCAGAAGTCCAAAGTCAACTCCAAGGCGAGGCAACCCTGTGTCATGTTTTAGGTCGACCTTGGATGAGGCAGGTACACTTGACTTGGCAGTAACCTCCCCGTTCACGCAGTTCTCTTCACCACACAAGTCACCTCTCATAAACTTCTTGATTTTGGCATTGTAGAGTTTGCTGTAGGAATCCTTCAGCATCTAGAAGTATAAACAACAACTTGGTGATCGTATGTTAGCTATTGTCGAGAGGACAAAAAAAATTTATGCAGATTGCAGAAAAAAAAAGAAGCTCTAAGTTGAATGTTATACAAGTGCTACCAGAATGAGTGCACTTTAAAATACAGGTAAACCAAATAAGACTGGCTTTGGTGGAACCGGCATGAAGATCTTTAGTAGAACATCAAAACATCCACCAAATATGAGTTGGACCACTGCTGCATGAAGGTACAAGAATGATTCAATAACTATTTTACTATTTTCACTTGACTTGATAATATCTGTAGTCCACCTACTGTCTCAGGACCCTTGACTTCCTGGTCCAGATTTCCAAGGCTCTTGCTGAGGTTTTTCCTCGTGAGAACTTTGATCTTGTCATCAAACGGCTCCATTAACTTCAGCACCTTTAACACTTCTTCTTTTGACAGTTGATCAAAATTGATTGTTGCCCCCAAAATCTCATCCCCTGAAAAAGAAAAAGAAAGCGTCTGCATAAAACAAGAGCTTCCAGAACCTTCATGCTCTCCTGGGAGAAAATCATACTGTAATACTTAAAGGGTAGCCTTCGACTCAAGACCTCATGTCAGGGTTTTTGGGTTAAAATGTCATTTTTCAAACAGACAAATCAGGAGAAAATTAACTTTGTTCAAAACCTGCCTCCACAGCAACACACTCTCATGAGATCTGGCAACACAGATATCTCTCCCAAAGATGCTTGAGAACTAGGTAGATACTTTATTCATCCCCATGGGGAAATTCGCAACTATATTCAAAATCTTAAGCTGGCAGATAAAAACCAGCAGCAAAACAAGAAAAAAACATTACATTTGTCCTACATCCAGTGTTGTATTGCTTCGTTCACAGTCTTTAGTTTTACCTTCCTTTAGTCCCTGATTGGCCGAGGTGCTGCTGTTGATGCTGGATATGACCAGTCCTCCCTCCTGTGACCGCTCCAGGGTCAAAGCCTCAGAGAGACTCCGCCCTCTCCGGTGCGTCAGCTACAACAAACACATTTCATAAAGTGGTTTAAACGATCCAGCAAACCTCAACAGGAACAACAGAAATTCAACTATTATAGAATGTTTCACATTTTCACACAGAACTAAAGCAACGTGTGGCTGTTTCGTACCATGATCCTTGTGTTTGTGTCACAGCTGCACTGGAAAATCCCATTTGACTAAACCTACAGAAGAAAATAAAGTAGGTAAACAGATATGATTGACAACAGTTCTTCACATGTGTCACATACAGGGCAGCTTTTCAGACACTATGATTCTAACATATCAAAGCAGCAGGAACATTCATTCATTGAAACACACGAACCAGCAGAATCACCTTTCACCTGCAACATGAGCTGAAAGCACTGAAGGAGAAGAAAACTATGTAGGTTTATGTTTAAAAGATGCTACAGCTGGTAACTGGGCAGCTGGTGATCCAAGAAGATTTGACCACTGGATTTTCATATTAACAGTATATATATATGTGTGTGACACTGAATCAGTCCATGGCAGAAGGCATTGAGAGAAGCTGCAGCATCCTCACTCCAACCTCCAGCTAAGAAACGTGTTGTTCCAGCCTCTACAGCTGCACCTGAAGGCACCACCCCGAAACCTCCATCTCCTTTAACTACATCTCTCAAGTCTTTAAGAGAGGAGGGAACAAGAAATACAAGAATATAAAACAGCTTTGGGTGAAGCCAATCCACTCGGCCAACAAAGTCAGTGTTCGATTTTAGTCTAGGAAGCAAACGTTTGACAGCAGAAACAGGAGGCTAAAGAGTTAACATTTTACATTAAAATCTTTACTTTGAAGTTCAATTCAAGGTTGTTAAAGTATGTTTGTAAGTCTTATCTCACGATATCAAGAGTTAATATAGATGCAAGATAAACACTGCACACTGTGAAATCTCACATGAGCCCTGAGAGCGAACAGCAGCAGCAGCACAGTCTGAATGTCTGCAGGCAGACGACTGACACCCACATGCTGTAGGTCTGCAGGCAGACGACTGACACCCACATACTGTAGGCCTGCAGGCAGACGACTGACACCCACATACTGTAGGTCTGCAGGCACATCTCTCAGGTATTTGAGCTATGGCCTCGGAGCTCTTGGCCCGTAAGTAAGGGAAACTAGGAACAGGTTTATCAGGAGGAGTGCACACACTTCTGTCGCTGGGTGTTTCCCAGTAACCACACCCACCACTTTCCAGCACAGAACCCTGCACTGAACCCAGACACGCCACCAGGTGTCCAGGTCATGCGTGATGATGTGCAGAGACGAGCCGGATGCATGGAGCCAGACTTTATTCTGCATCAGCACCTGACGAGTTTATACAGCTCCACGCTTCGAAATCAAGATATCAATGAAGACAAACAAATCTTTGTTGAGTTACCAATCATGTAAAATTCAATCTATGTCATTTTAAAATCACACACATGCAGAATTTCTCCACAGTCCTCACAGCATCAGGGCATCGCTATGACAACAAATACAGAGCCTGATCAGGCAAATTTAATACAACAACAATTATCTCAATAGCAACCTGATGTTTACTCAAGAATTTAGAGCTGAAAGCAAATAGAGAACAGAAACATCTGCTGACAGACAATAACAACTGAGAAATCTTCATTCAAGACTGATAGAATCAAATCAATAAAGTGTAGTTTAATGTCATGACATTCTGCCAGGCTGTAGTTTCCTATTGTTCCCTGAATGACCTGTAAACATCTGCCTCACGTCCTCACAACAAACGCCTCAGCCTTTATCGTGCGACACCAAACACTAACATCAGTCACATTTGTGCTTTAGCTGAGATCACACACGACTGAAGCAGCTGATTTACTACTTCAGAAGTTACACATTAAACATTTTACAGGTGAGTCAAAGTGCACACGTCTGCGCTTATAAAAGAGAAAACTGCCACATTGATCTAGATGGAAAATAGAGCAAAGACTCAATGAAAAAAAAAGCTCCTCTGGTGTTTGTCATGAGAGGCTCCAGACCTGTTCCAGTTCATCTGAAGCTGACTGAATCAGAACAGAACAGGAGTCACGATGAGCTGAGACTCAACAGAAACCAGCTGCATGGAGGCACCAGAAACTGGAAGCACAGCCCACTGTCACCTGAACCCGCCACACACACCGGGTGAAGCCCACAGCTCATGAGTGGAACTGACCTGAGGGTCCATGAGGAGGCGGCTCTGGACTGTGTCCGGCCTCCGTGGAGCTGAAGTCCTGAGGAAGAGTCGATCCGTCCACGCTGTCTGCTCTGCAGGCTGAGACTGAGGCGAGGAGCGGCAGCCAGGTGGACGAATACCTGACATGAAGAAGACAAACAGGTTCCACCTTGAACGTCCCGCCTCCGTCAACTGTCAACAGACATAAACACACACACACACGCGCTCACACACACGCCCTGGTACGAGCGCGCCGTGAACACCACACCTGTGGCTCACACACACACAAACAGCACAAGAGACAAGGACACAACAAGAACACCTGAACACGAACACACACACACACACACACTCACACACACGCTCACACACACACACACACACACACACGCACACACACACGCTCACACACATGCTCACACACGCTCACACACGCTCACACACACACGCTCACACACACACGCTCACACACAGGCTCACACACACACACACACACACACACACACACGCTCACACACACGCCGTGGTACGAGCGCGCCGTGAACACCAAACCTGTGGCTCATATGCATACACACACACACACACACACACACACACACACACTTCAGTCAGCTGTATAGTCAAAACCTGGAGTTTCAGGAACCCTCACTCCCCATGACAACATGATAAGTTTGTTAACGTGAGAAAAATGCTGACCTGTGCCAAGGGAGCGGCAGGCGTTCACTGTGTGACTCACTCTGATTACACTCGTTTGCTGGTCACAAAGAGAAGAAAGAAAGAAAAGAGAGTTCAGTGGCATTCACACAGTTGTTATGTAATCAGCCGGGGAGAGGTTCGGCCGCGGCGCCGGAGACGCTCTCCAGAAAACTGCTCCAATAAAACAGGAAGGACAAGGTTTATTAAAAAGCCGATTTATTGTTTCACATAGTTTAATTATTACAGGGAACTTCATCAAGTTTTCATTGGCATAACAAAAAAAATCCTTCCCGGGAGGTCAGACATGTAGATGTGAAAATGTTAAATCCACATGATCACAGCTCATCACAGGGCTCAGGCAGCAGCTCCAGCCCAGTGTGTGCACAAAACACACCTCCTTCAATCAATGTTTGAATTGAAAATTGATTTAATGTAATGATTAGAATGAAAACAAATCTGTGATTATTATGATAAACTATTAATTGAATCATTTTTCAATCAACAAATCAATTTTTTTTTTGCATTTTCGAGAGAATTTGCTACTTTTCTTGGTCTTGATTGTATTAAATTTAAGATTTGGGGGTTCGGTGGTTTAATGATGTCATGTTGTGTTCAGGGATGATGTGATGGGCATTTTTCACTGTACGCTAAAATTTAATAAACCAAACAATTACTCAAGAAAATAATCGGAAGATAATTTCATGGAAATACTCATGAGTTGCAGCTTATGTTCCTAAAACATCCCAACAGAGCGTAAAAGAGTCGGGATGATAAAATAATAAATGAATAAATGGATGAAGCTCTTTCAAATCATATGATGATCAGAATTAGAAAGAAGAAAAATGAAGTCCAGACAAACACATTTACAGAGACGACCACTTCTTCTAAAAACATCCCTTCAGGTTATAAAAAAGATTTTATGCTTCGCAATTACAAAAAAAAAAACACTTAGAAAAGTTGTAATTTTGGTTTGATAACAGGTAACGAAGTCCCAGATCACAGAGCACTGACACACAGTCCATTAGAGTCAGGCAATTCTGACTTCACTTCAACTATATTCAAGTTTCTATACAACAAAATCTTAGACTGTTCACTCAACTCAGCTTCCACAGTCGGAATTTACTGGAGAGTTTTCCATCGTCAAAATTACAGTTAATAAGAAACAAGACTGTGATCTTAGTTTAGTCACAGCCAACGCTTTGGTTGTCCAAAATATTGAAACACAAGTGCAGCGGCTGTCCCCCATCAGCCACCGTAGCTGTTTTATAGGAGGCCATTATCCGACTGAGAGCATCAAGGGTGAAGACCATAGAACCCTGAACAGCAAAACACACACTCCACACAAAACACTGAGTGGACTAAAACAAACATGGGCAGATGACGATGGACTGGTCGAGCACAGAGAGTCATGTATCAGCACTGCTGCCATTTACTCATAGGAATAAATTAAAACAAATCTCAGCAGCAAGTTCATAGTTAGAAATGTTCCCAAAAATAAGATCAGACGTGCAAAAAAAAAAAATTATATAAGAGAATTGTAGTTTTTACTCTAAATTGAGTTTGGGCGTAAACATCATGAACTAAAATAATCTAAATGTCAGCACATCCACATTATCATTCTCAGTTCAAGCTGCTCGTTCAATTACAGAATATATAATAAAAGTACATACAGTGTTTTCATTAGAATTAGGTTTGTGCTGTAAGAGCTGACAAAAGCAGCGAGTTCCCAGCAAAGGACGACATAAAAAAATAAATCTTTAGAATCTTCTAATCTTGATCTTCAGTTCTCTGGTGAGCTCCCTCCCTCCAGCGTCGCCTCACTCTCCTCTCAGGCCGACCAGCCGGTGGAAGATGGAGCGGTCCGTTTGGCAGAGAGCAGCCGGGCTGTCGAACTCCGCCACCTTCCCAGCATGCATCACCAGCACCCGATCACAGTCCATGATGGTGTTGATCCTGGTGACACACAAGAGAAGACCTTTTTTCCAAATCTCCATCCTTACATGTGGAAAACCACAGAGGAGTGGGAACCTGCTTCAGAAAAGCCTTTTACCTGTGAGCAATCGTGAGGACGGTCTTCTCCTGAAACTTCTCCCTGATGGTCTGCTGCAGCAGTTTGTCTGTCTTCTGGTCCACGCTGGCGGTGGCTTCATCAATACACAGGAGCTGCATGATGGGAAAACAGCGCCTTATGTTGCAGGGTTGTGATTTGGAGCTGAGTGGGTTCATGAAGGTTACAGCAGTGTGCGACACGTTTCTTTTGTCCAGCAGCATTTAAACCAACAGACACAGAAAGTTCAACATGTTCCTGACACACACACAGAGAGAGAAAAGGCTTCAGCTCATGACTCAGCGTCTCTGTCACTGTCTTTTACACAGGTAATTATCATCAGCTTCTCATGATGTAAAAATAGCGCAGGTGTGGCAGCACATTCAACTCTAATCCTTCAGACTGTGAATGAACTGACGACCAACACATCAGCTGTTTGTGAGCGAATATCAGCCTCCTTCTTTGACCTTCACTCTACCACAGTCGGATCACAGTTGGATTAAGTTGCTGCTAATGCTAATGCTATCTGTTTATCGTGTGTGGGGGTCACAGACTCCACCGAGTCCTGGGGCTGCGAGGAAACGGGATGATTCTTTTTGATTTGGCTGCACCGTAAATAGACTCTGACAAAGTAGCTGCTTGAGGAGTGCTTGCTTTTGTGTCTGTCTGAGTATCACTTGTTTGAACAGGTGACGTCAGCAGCTGATCCTGTGAGTCTCACTCACCTGGGCCTGGGTCAGCAGAGCTCGGGCCAGACACAGCAGCTGCCTCTGTCCCACAGAGAAGGACTTCCCTCTCTCTCCAACCTCAGCATCCAGACCACCTGACACACACACACACACACACACACACAGAGGTAATCACAATCAGACGCCATCGTCATCTCTCCTTTATGCTGATACATCACTGTGAAGCTTTTTGGATAAAACTGTGCCACATCAAGTATTTAACTCATTGAACAGGACGTTAAACAAAGCAGCTGCAGAGGAAGTCGAGGCTGCAGCAGGTTGTGTGTTCATCATCTCTACGTTCTCCGTTTTTCTGCCCAAGTGACAAGATAAATGAAAAGCACATGAGAGAAGAGGAGGAAGATGATGATAATCAACAAAGTGGTTGATTGATTGTGACTCAACACGTTGTCAGGAGTGGATGAAGGAGAGTCACTCATCATGTGAGCCGACAGGAATGATGAGGGGTGGAGTGGACTGTGGGAGCTGAAGGACTGTGGGAGGGGTGGTTTCAGTGAAAAGCAGACACACCTCGCTGTAATAAGCATCACTCTGCCCATTCTTAATGCACTGTGTCATCCCATCTAACCGCCTCACTTCCTCATACCACAGGTCCCTGTCTCAGTCTCTCACCCATCCTGCTGACCACGGCGCCCAGGTGACACTGGTCCAGGACGTCCAGCAGCTGCTGGTCTGGGTGTCTCCCGCATGGGTCCAGATTCTCCCGGACGGTCCCGCTGAACAGGAAGGGGTCCTGAGGAATAATGGCCAGCCTGGACCTGCAGAGGGCGCCACCACACACATGCAAAAGGGTCAACATTGACTTGGTACTGAGCGCTTTTATTATTTTGTACAGCATGTTGAAAGTTTCTTAATTTTTCTTAGCACTTGGGACAAAACTTAAATGTGAACCCTCTACTGCCAATAGGTTAATGATAAAACAAAGACACATACAACATTACAACATTTTCATGTATCACTGGAGCCAATAACCAGTATCTCTCAAACTGTGTGGCCTGATCCACATTAGCTCATTTCTCTCTCGTCGTCCAAACCCGCCCCTTCTTCAGCCATACCTGAGCTGAGCCAAGCCCACGGTGCTGATGTCCAGTCCATCCAGGAGGATCTGACCCTGGTTCAGCTCCACCATTCGGAACAGGGCCAGGAACAGGGTGGACTTGCCGGAGCCCGTTCGTCCAACAATGCCCACCTTCTCCCCGGGCCGCACCTCCAGGCTCACCCCGTCCAGAGCGTTAGGGAGCCCGTCCCTGTAGGCCAGGACCACAGCACGGAACTCCAACCGGCCCCGCTCGGGCCAGGCCGGGGGCAGCTGGGGTCGAAGCACAGAGGTCAGAGAGGTGAAGCAAAAACAACATGTTGTAGCAGTGGTTTATGTTTGATCATACTCTGTTTCTGTGATAGTTCTTATTTTATTGAGTTTTAAGCCTTAGCTTCGGTGGAGTTGGTGCAGGTGTAGCAGCTGGTCTGACCTGTGCGTTCAGGTCCTGCGGCTCAGTGGGAAGGCCGGTGGAGTACTCCTCAGTTCTCTCCACACTCACCAGCTCCATCTCAGTCTGGGTGAAGGTGAATATGAGGCCAGACAGCAGAATTGTGATGGACAGGGCGTAGGACAGGGACAGACCCACCAGACCTGACAGGGACGACACAGCATGATGGAAGTGACCGTCTCGTAAACCGGTGCCGGCCATCGAACTCGGCCGTGGACTCACCTGGATCAACAGAGTCGTACTGGTGCTGGATGACAGCGATGGCCCCGAGGCCGCTCACCACCGCCACGCCGATCAGCTGCAGGCGGATGCTCAGCCACTGCATGGCGGCTTTGCTCAGAAACAGGCAGCGCTGGTTCAGCTCCAGACGCCTGGCGCTCTCCTCCTCAAACCTGGAACAACAAAACTGAGTCCTTTAGTCAGACGCAGATTTTTTGAAGGTTTTGCCAAATGATGTCCAGTTTATTATCTACGCTTTCAGTCACATCGAGCTTTGTCAGACACTGGAGAAAGAGTGTAAAATGTTATGTGTTGAAGCATCAGGCGATCCATCATTATCATTCATATTTCTAAGTTTACATATATGCAGATCAGTGCCTGTCTCAACAATCCAATAATTATCAGGCTCTAAAAGGTCTCTACTCTGAGTCAGGTGTGTCACCTGGCAGAGTTGCTGCTGGCCCGGATGGTTCCCAGCCCGGTCAGCGTCTCAGAGAAGTGCGAGTAGACGGGCGACAGCGTGATGCTGGACAGGCGCTTCAGCTCCCGAGAGGTGTGTCGGTAGAAGTGCTGCGTGCGGTAGTAGAACACAGCCAGGGGCAGCATGGGCACTAGGACCCAGGGGAGGCCGTAGCTTATGATGACCAGCATGCCCAGCAGGCTGAAGGTGTTGGCCAGCAGGATGTTGAGGACGAAGGGCAGGCTGTCGTCCACGCTGTACAGGTCCGAGGAGAAGCGGTTGAGCAGGCGACCCATCGGGGTGGTGTCGAAGAAGGCCACTGTGGCCTGGGCAGCATGGAAACAGGAAGTGGGGTTAGTTATGTGACCTTCACATTAAACCAGCAAGGTAAAGGTGTGAACAGGGAATCTGAAGCTGCTCTAATCAGTGTTTTATGTTAGCTATGGATCACATGACTAATTGTGAGCAGAGGAGTGGCTGACAGGTCACACATCTCTGCAGCGTCTTTAGCATCTTTCCTGAGTGTGTTTGAGGCTGAAGGACGACTGTTTAAAGAACATCCTCTCCTCAGCTCGGGTGGATTTTGATGCTGGCAGCTGTTCACTCAGCAGCCTGGTTCTCGAACCTTCAGCTGCGGCTGCCAAACACAACAAACGGTCAATCTGCTCGGCTGGGCTCTCGCTCGGCCTGGGGGGCCGGACAGCTGCTCGGGGGCTCAAGGCTCACATGACACACCTTAAGGACCCGGTCCAGGAGTCTGTTGTGGATGGCTGTGGCGGCGCAGATGGCTCCGTAGGCGAAGAGGAAGGCTCGGATGGCGGTGAAGACGGTGTTGGACACGGCAATACAGCTGTACACCGTCAGGTAAAATCTGACATCGGAGCTGCTGTTGTTTGACGTTTGCTCAGAGGAGGACAGAGGAGACCTGGTGGGTGGATGAGAATATTTCATTCATTCATTCAGATTTCAGATTCAGAGGAAGTCCAGTTCATAGACCTCAACACCTTATTTCATGCTTCGACTTTTGCTTTTCCTAAATTAAATTACTATAATATTTTTCACAGCTAAAGATTGTTCAAACCGTCACAGACAGTGGATGATGACATTCGTTGTAATAAAAGTATATATGTAATAATAGCATCATCCTTATCTGTCTAAGCTGAGCTATGTTTGGAAACCACAAACTGCTGACATGGAAAAACTCTAAATGCAACTATAAAAGCACATTTAACACAATTATTATTTGACCGTAATAAAAAAAGGCATCGTGATATCAGTTCAAATCTGTTTTGATATAAATCTTATTTTGTCCTAAAGTGAAAATTTGGTGTCTATTTGGTTTAGTAACAGTCTCCTGAACAAAACTGAATTTGTTCTCATTCAATTTAAAACCGTAGTGACTGGATAACTTACATCAACCCTCCAGGTGAGAAGAGAAGCAGGTGAGGCGAGCTGAAGGCACCTGAGGAGGAAGCGTTTGTCCCCGATGAGCCGTTGTTTCTCAGCGCTGAGATCCAGTGTGACAGCCACCAGTCGGAAACGTTCTTAGAGGCTGAATCACACAAACGACACAAGAGAAGTTTGTTGGTGAGGAACACGTGGATTTAAAAGGGAAAAAGCTCCTCCAGGCTGCAGAGATCTTCACAGCCTGAACCACTGAAATGCTGGAAAGAACATTCTGATGATTTCCAACAGAAATCAAATCTCATCAAGTAATTTTTGTAGGATAAAGACTTTCTGTGATTCTGAGGTGATTGATGCGAGTTCACTTTACATCATTCACCTAAAAGCATCTGGTCTGTTTGTTGTGTTTACTCTGTTACAATAAATATCAATTTAAAATATCTGTCATGCATAAATTAATGAATGAATTAATAGATTAAATAAACTTGAGCTGACATGTTCTTATTTCATAAAGAATCATCTGCAGTGTGAACAAAGTGCTTCGAATGACGGAGAGCATCTGCTGAGCGTCATGGCTGCACACAGGCCGTGTTGAGGAGCCGAGCGCTCGATCCAAACCTTGCATGAGGAGCAGAGACATCAGGACGGACGCAGCCAGCATTCCACCCATAGCAGCCCAGTAAGTCTGGTAAACTCTCCAGGCCAGCTCGCCCACCTGCTTCTGCTCCGCCCCCGACAGGTCGGGGTTCTCAGCCACATATAGATGAGGAGCTGAGCCCGGCTCCTCCTCCTCCTGCTCCACGCCATCTGTTCAAACCAGGAAAACATGCACTGTCAAAATGAACCTCAGACCAATGGATAAATAAATGTTTGGGTTTTTAAAAACCTTGAAACAAATAATTAGAACAAAGAGAAAGTCAGTTATTTTCATCAGAGATTCAGGCAGTCGTGTTTGAGGTGAACGTACCTTTCTCTTTCATGTTGTGGTCATTCTTCCGTTGTTTCGGCACTGCTTCGACCAGAGGGAGGATTTCTGCCGGCGTTCCTGTTTAACAAATTCAACCAGTGAAAAACAGCAACTTTGAAACTTGTAAACATCCAGTCATTTACAGGCTTCAGAACAAGGCAGGCCAGGAGAGCAGGTACAGCCCACTCCTCAGTGTAACACACAGCAGATGTGGCACCAGGCAGCTCAGTGTGTGTTTTGGGGTCAGAGGACATTATAAATGTTGCTGGTTCCACTCAACAGGTTCCATAATGGCGTGTCTCAATATGTGACATTTCCACCTGTCCGAGTGTCGTCTCTACCTGTTTTGATGATGGTTCCATTGTCCATGAGGACCACCAGGTCAGCTTTGTCCACGAACTCTACGCGGTGTGTGCAGAGGATTCTGGTCTTTCCCCCGAGGAGCTGCAGGATACATTTCTTCATGAGGTGTTCGGCCACGTCGGTGTCGACCGCCGCCAGCGGATCATCGAGGAGGTAGATGTCTTTGTCCTGAGGCGGTGAGGTCAGGCACACATATGACATCCAGACATTTGGTTCACACTCTCAGTCAGTGACATAGTTTGCAATGCAATAGAAATAAATACATATTAATATAAAATGTTTCATTGTTTCCTGCAGGCTGAGGCTTGTTTGTTTGGTGAAACCTCAGATGGCAGATGGCAGCTTTGTGCAGGACTGACCATGTAAACAGCTCTGGCCAGGACCAGCCGAGCCTTCTGTCCTCCGCTCAGAGTCACTCCGTTCTCTCCGACCTCTGTCTTGTCGCCATTTGGCAAAACCTGAAGACACATTTTGAAACACATTTACTATAATGGCAAATGATCACATAAACTGTAAGCCCAGCTCTGAGCCTGCAGACAGCTGTGGAGGCCAGCTTTGGGGGCCACCACTTGTAACAACAGACGGCCGTGGCCGTCATACGCAGAGACGCCACAGGTAGAAACAGAGAGGCAGCGACACAAACAGGGAGGGAGCAGGTACGCACGTTGAGGTCGTCCGAGAGAGCGCAGGCCTCGATCACAGCCTGGTAGAAGACAGGATCATAATCTTTGCCAAACAGGATGTTGTCCCGGACTGATGCATGCTGGATCCACGGCTCCTGAGACGCCAGACCAAAGCCGGCCTCTCTGTCTGCAACATACACAACTCCACTCAGCCTGCACACACGGGGGGGGCGGGGGGGGGCGCCTGGTTTAGTCATTTCTTATGACTCCAAACATTGTTCTCACACCTAAATGTTGTCTTTCCTTATCTATTAAAGCAGCATTTAGGAAAACAGCAAAGTTCCCACGACAACTGGGATGAAAAGTATCATCTATTGCAGTTAATGGGTAAAAAAAAATTCAAGTATATACCTTAAATAAACTGTGTAAGTATTTGCTACTCTCTAACTTCCTGGTTGAAATTTCTTTACTTTCTCTGACAGAAAATGAGCTCAAAACTCCACAATGCAGCCGAATCTCATGAATGAAATCCACGGAAACCTCGTACTCATACAGTATAAATATACATAACATAGTACCTGCTGAGTTCTCCAGTGAGAGCAGCCAGTAAGGAGCTCTTCCCACAGCCGACCTTCCCCACCACCACGACCAGAGAGCCCTGAACCAGACACAAGTCAGAGCTGTTACTGCTCCCACTGCCACACGCTGACCACAACACTCAACATTAAAGCTGTTTTCAGACAGAAAAAAACATCTTCAATCCAAACCTGAATTAGACTTCTTTCAGGTGACTAATCATTTTATTTGACTTCAACTGTGTTTTGAAATTTTCAAGCTTTCATTCATCAGTCACTTGTTCAAAAGTGGAGATCTTTTCACGTCTGTGTTCGATGTGCACTGTTGGATCCCGTTAAACCAACCACAGGCCAATTTAAGCTTTAAAAGTACTTACGTCTGGTTCAATCTGCTTTTAGTAGGAATTTTCATTCAAATTAGAAATTCATTCCTCTGCGGTTCCACTATAGTTCTTCAGACCTCAGAGAACAGGGAGCACGGAGGTGGTAAAGTCATTCACATGTATTCTCCGTGTTTGTACCTTGGTGATGTGCAGACTGAGGCCGTGCAGCTGCAGACTCCCTCGAGCCGCTCGGCAGTCAGTCTCCCCCTCTTTGGGACAGTCGGGCCCCTGCCAGGAAAATGTCCCCTGACTCAACAGGACGGATGTCTGAGTGTCTTCAGGAGACACTGGGACAGACAGGGAAAGTTTCAGCAATGGAAGATATATAAATGAACATAATGATATAAAATTATAATAGTATTTAATAACTTTTGTTCAACAGAAAAAAAAGAGGAGGCAGTGATGAACTGAGCACAGGAACATTATCAAATACCCGTTTAAAATAATAATATTTAATGCAACAGTTCTGATTAATGTGGTCAATAATTCATTTCAACATGTAAATGAAAAATGTGGAATGTCACGTTCTCATAAAATAAAAACTTTCAAAAACCTGCAGTTCCCTCGACAGAGACGAATTAATGGGAGCAAATCGACACTCTGACCTGTGTTGGGTCATTGATTCAATACCAAAACACACAAAGTTCAGAGCGGCTGCCTACCGAGGGCGTAGTACGCCCGCAGGTCCTGGTTGGTCAGTTTGAAGAAGCGCTGGATTCGCTCCAGAGACACTTTGGCCTCCAGGATGCCGTTGAGCACCCAGGGGAACGAGTTGAGAGGGATGATCAACATTCCCACCAGAGCCAGCGTGGTGAACACCTGCGGGGGCGGCTCCATGTTTGCATCAACACAGTGAGGAAAGTTCACAGTTCAGTTTCAAAGCATCTGAAAAAGCGCCCTCACCTTGGCTGCCGTCAGCTGGTGTCCCAGCAGCACGTAGGTGACGAAGGTGAGGATGGAAATGACCACAGGCAGCGCGGCCCAGGTGTAAACACACATGGCGTCCAGGTACTTGATGGCCTTGAGGTGGGACAGCTCCTGTTTCCGACAGTCGGCCACTTTCTGAGCAAAATGAGGCTCCCAGTTGTAGAACTTAATGACGCGAATGCCAAAGAGGATCTCTGTCATCAACTGGGAGAGCAAAGCTATTGATCAGTTGTTAGTTCGCATCATTAGCAATGACATCATTTTTTAAATTCCTATTCTTATTCTCTATTTTAAGAAAAATCTCATAATATTTATGGATATGAGCCCAACAGATACAGGATGTTTGAGTTTTAAGAAATCTGACAATGACATTTATATTTGTTAAAGGCTGAAACAGACGTTGTTAGTTGAGTATTTTGAATGCTAATAATGATATATACTGTACATATATATAGACTGGAATTCCTTCTATACGCAAACACTTAACATTAGCATTTGTTGTTTGTTAGTTTTCTTCAGCACAGGCGACAGGGTATGACACACAACAAAGATCCCCAGCTAACATTAAACCACTAAACTCAAGATCAAAGTTCATTTCAATGGAAATTAATCTAATTACATATTAATAAAAAAGAGTTTGAATTATTTTTAAATTTGAATTAAGAAAAACTTAAGTCAAAATTACATGAAAACACAACCTATAGAAAATGGATGCAATTTCTTTATCATAACATATGTGTGACATATAATGTGCAGATATGGTGATAAATTTATCTGTGATGAAGAAAATCAGCCAAAGTGATCATATTTGTCCACAAACATTACGTTTCCTGCCACAGAACTTGTAGAAAAACCAAACACTTCTCACCTTAACTCGGCTGTCCTTGTACCTGAGCATCTGTTTGTTGTTGCTAAGGATCCGGGAAGCCAGGAACTTGTTGAAGGGCACCAGCAGCAGCGCCAAACTCAGGCCTCCGAGGAAAGCCACACCCACCTGCAGGTACAGCAGGTACAGGGTGATGCTGAAGCGGAAGGGCATGCTCCACACCTCGTGGAAACTAGTGAAGAAGTTGACCACGCGGTCGGTGTCCGTGCTCATTAGGTTCACCACCTCTCCCAGAGTGAACCCGGCCAGGCTGCTGCCGCTGACCTGCAGGGCTTTGCCGTAAATGGCCGACACAAGGGCGGCGCGTGCTGACAGCGCCACCTTGGACACCTCATACACAAAGATGTTTCGGAGGATGGCAGCAAGAAAAGTGGTGACAAAGAGCCCCAGAGCGCAGTAGACCCCTGTGCTGACTGGAGCTCCCTTTTCTTCCATAAAGTTGACCAGGTTGTTGAGGAGCAGGGGACCTGCAAAGCCCAGGATGTTGACTGACACCTTCAGCACACCAAGGATGTAGTACCTCAGCCCAAAGGCCTTGTGCATCACCCTCAGCAGTCTGACGTCACCCTCCAGCGCCGGTGCTTCCTCCTGGTAGTGTGAACTCCAGCTGCCACTCAGGAGGTTTCTGCTGACTGGACTGGGCCACGGATCCTGCCCGGCACTGACGGCCGCCCCTCGACGGCAGGCTTCCCAGCACTGGTGGAAGTATCGACAAACCACGCTAGTCCGAAGTTTCCGAGGGAGGTGATAAACATCAGCCGGTCTGTCCAGCTCCCCTCGCTGCCCTCGTCTGAGGAGAGGGGTCAACCACAGGTAGAAGAGCCTTGAGATGCAGCCGCTCCCGTCCTCTGCCACCATCTCTCCTGTGTCTGGCTGGGTGATCTCTGAGATGAGCGGTGATCCATCCACAGCATTGATATTCAAAGAATATCCAGCATCACTGATGCAGGGAAATGCAAATGCCAGTAGATAAACCAGAAGGGGGGCCGTTCGGGCCGAGGCGAGCACAAAACGTGCCACTTTAAGCGGTTCTGTGAGGTTCAAACATTCCTGATTGTGACAGAAAATCATCAAGGTGACGACCGTGTTTGGGACAGACAGAAGGACCAGCAGAAGCAGCAGCGGGGGTCCTCTGGTTCTCCTGAGGGCACTCCCCCGGAGCACCGTGATGGCACTGAAGTGGAGCAGCCAGGCCAGGACGGCACAGCAGTCAGCCAGGACGTCCAGGTACACGTCCCCCTGCTGGAGGAGGCCGACCAGGACGACGTCTGCCGTGAAGAGCAGCGCAGCCAGAAGAGCCGACACCGACCTGAGCGTCCAGCCACAGGGAGGAGACGTCCGGAGGAGGCGGCATCTACAGAGCAGAAATGTTAATATGGAAAACACTGACAGGGCTGATAACAATTACAGATTCATTTCTATTTTTTGTGGCCAATAACATAAAATCACAGATTAATTTTTGACTACTGACGACTGAATGCACATGTCCTGTTACTGAACACTGCTGATTCATTGCTTGATGTTATTTCCTGTTTGTTTTCAGGCTCCTGCTTGTTTCTGTCTAGAAGGTCGACAGCAATATGTATTTATCTGTTCAGATCCAACATAGATAAACTGAGTATCTGTTGACCCCAAACATTTTTTACTGATCTGAACAAACTAAAAATGTGACCTGTATTACAGTTTATAAAATAATTAAATTCCTTTATAATGCATGAAAAACTGTACAAGCCAAGGTCTGAATGATATCATAGTAAAATCTGAGTTTTGCTGATGCGGTATGACCCACCTCGTCATGCCAAGGTAGCAGGCACTGAAAATAGCCATCCCCGCGTGAGGCAAGGCTCCGAGGACGAGCTGGTTAAAACAGGGGCTGACGTGTCCATTCTGCCACACAGGGAAAGGATTCTGCTCATCTGTATGACAGAGGCCTGCGAGCAGCCCCGCTGGCCCAAAGTCCTTCATCCCGCCTCCTATTTGAGAGCCGTCATTCTAGAAAATAACTGAAGAGAAGAAAATGAGAGGCCCATGAGAGAGATCACAGAGATTCTAGTTATTCTTCTGGAAACGTCCAGATAAGCCTGAGGTGTGTTTCTGTCTTAGATGTGACTTTCAGTGCAGATGAAAAGTGGGAGACTAAAGCAGCTGTGATGTCTCAGACATAGTGTTGAGTAATAACCCACACTAGCTTTAGAGTATTGACCAAAATGTGTTCTGAGGACAGAGAGTTGAACACTGTGCTGCATGCCAGCATCAAGGTCTGGTCAGATCCACATCTTGTTCACTTCTTCTTCTCTTCCAGTTTCTGACCGAAATCTATATCATAACTTTGCTCGTTTCAGTTTTCTTCAGTTTCAGTTTTTTCCATGTTCTGGACTGTGAGACAACTTTAAACATCACATGTTATAATGAAGCAAAAACAAGGAAAACCTGAAACAATGAAAATATAAAGATAAAGAAATTCTCTTTGGTTGACAATGTCTTGTTTTAGTTAGACATGAGATGAAATACTCTCCAGCTTCTCTTGAAGTAGATATACAACATCTGACTGACAGGGAAATGTCATGTTTGATTTCTCAGCCAAAATGACATACACATACAAGACAACATCAGCATTTAGGACTTTTCAAGAAGAAGACAAACTTAACATACTTCATTTGTAGGTAATTTTCCTTCATGAATGTGTTTTAGCTCTGATCTTTATCCTTTCATGTGGCAGAAAAATAACGACAGACGCACAGTTTCCTGACTGGAAGGAACCTGCTGTATAATCTAATGTAAACAAACGAGGCTAGCTAACTAGCTTAGCTGACAAACTGTCAACCTGCGGGCTAGTTTTAAACGGGACTGCGTTGCTAACACGAACAACATGTCGCCAAAACACTAACGAGACAGACCAGGAGCCATTTAACTCTATAACACCACTGATGCAATGAAATTAAAATAAGAAACCTTCAAATATTACCGGCTTTCATCCACCCAGCCGGAAGCACCCCTGTCGATACCTGATGACGTACTCGAGCTTTTCAAAATAAGTGTGACGCAGAGAAATATTTTTATAAACAAAATCTGAATGAATGGATTGTAAGAAAATATTTCGTTTATTTTTCAGTTTTTCAAGACGTATTTTTTCCATTCAAAGCTATATTCAATTTGATTTAAAAACAGCAGCTGGAAATTTTGGATTCAAAGTTTAAATATGTTTTTGAAATTTGGCAGATATGTCATTGATTCTATGTTGTTGGATTAAAAATATTTGAAATGTTAATGTTACTGTAAAAGCAGAAACTATGTTTCTGTTAACCAGTAATGATCATAATTTATCAAAAAAGGGAACATTTGTGAAAAGCCTTCATTTATATTTACATGTGGAACTACAATATTTCATACAGCACTGACTTATATGATGTGGTTTCTTTTTGGCAGTATCATTATTTTAGATCCAGATCTTTAGTTTTGTATATTCTCATTTATTGTTGAACACTTTGAGCTGTCTCTGTCTTAGTGAAGGTTGACGGACTGTTTAAACAGCAGCATCAATAATGGAAAGAAATCAAAGTGTAACAGGTTATATTTTTCCAAAAGGCACTAAAGACTAAGGACTAAATGATGCAATTAATTACTAAAAGTGCTTTTTATCTATAATTGACCTAAGATGGGAGAAGGGAAAAAAGAAGCACCAAGCAGTTTGAGTTCTTTATTGAGGGGAGACTGTAGAAAAGGAGCAAACTTTATGTTTTAGCACCTTTATACAAGTTATAAAATAAAATGCTGGTTCTCTGGGTTCTCCTGAAAAACACAACAATTGGCTGCAGAACATTATATGACATATAGGCTTGGAGGAGAAGCATTTAATTCACAGAAACCAAGCAATACAAATGTCTTAATTTGGAAAATCTTGTTAAATTTAATTACAATCAAGATTAAATTTACAAATTTTGGAACCTGGGATTTTAAATCAGTGCACATTACATTAGCATGTAACATAAGTTAAAAACACAAAAGGAATTTTACAAATGTTACCTGGAATTAGACAGAAAAAAAGAATCTTTAAATACTGGGTGCAGCTGTCTAAGGCATCTTTAATTCAATAGAAAAAAGATCTACAAGTCTTATACAAAGCAGGAATGAAGCTATACAATGTCACATTATATTTTATTCCTTACACGCTGTACAAAGTCCACTTCCTTCAGGGCTGGCCACGCCAACCACAACACTAGGCAGCTTAACTTTTGTTTTCTAATATCCTACATTTACTGTGTCTACCAGACACACACTGTATTTACATTTTCAGACATGAAGTACAAACATAAATATGAGCAGGCTCTGTCAATCCATCACAATGGCATCGCATGTCTTCAGACACATTCTTGAAAAAATACACCAAATATTGGCCACCTAAGCATTACATCATCTGCTGCCCCTGTGAAGCACTTTGAGGAAAACCTGTTCAAAGTGCATTAAAATAAATCTGACTTAAGCTTTTTGGTCAAATTGCTCTGTTGTGTAGCGGGAGGAAGTTGTTGTTAGAGAATTTTAGCGAGGCAGCACCGTCCATTAAACGTGTATGTCACAGTATGAAAGCACACCACAGTGAAAGCTCGACACAGGGGTGAAGCTGCTACCTGCTGTCTGATGGCACCACGCTCATTTGACCAAAAAGCTATTTGACAATAAGTCGGTGTATTTCTCTGAATAAAAGGAACTCCCATACAAGGTCAGACTTCAAACTGACTGATGACCTGTTAGTGAAAGATCAGTACATCTTCATTATATCAAAACGATATGAGCAACAGTTTGTTTCCTGTAAAGCAAAAGATATTAAAGTAACTTGTGTGAATACTGTGCAGTCGGCCTAATGCTGGTCACCTGTATGTCAACAAAAACGTCTCAAGTGTTAATTCACAATTAAAGCTATCATATAGCTGGAAAAGACCGTGTACAAAGTAACTGATGAAAGGCCTGAGAAAGTTTGTTTTTTTCATCTCGAGTCGGTGATTGTCAAGTCAGGCCAAATAATTGGAAATCTGCTCATATATACAGCAATGCATAGGCTACAAATCATCACACCAAACTTAAACTGTCAGTAAAGCAGAACAGCTGAGTTACCCTGGAATTTAGTTATTATTTATTAGTACACAAAAGTGTAAGTAGGGCTGGGTATCGTTTGGTACAGTTATCAAAGTTTTCCTGTTCTTGATACCTTACTTTAAGTAGTACAAACATGTTTTCTAAAATAAACGCTATAATTAAAAAATGTAAATGTCTAAAAACACATGAGAACTTCCCCTTAACAGAAATATTTCTATAACTAAAATCGAAAAATTAGGAATTATGTGACAAAAGAACAAGAGTATGAATCTTGCCAAACATTCAATGCCAACTCTCAGAACTCGACACCTTTGAATACTCAGTGTTAAGAACACATTTCAGTACCAGTCAGGACCAATAAGTATCGAAGTTTGATACCCAGCCCTAAACGCAGTCGTACCTGTCGTGGTATCCAAGAGGGATAACCAACTACGTAGTAACCTGGCTTGGTTTCGTTGGGGGTGAGTGGATTTATCACCACGGTGATCAAATCCTCTTATCACTAATATTTCTCTGAATTCAGCCCTTAGCACCAGGAGGCTCAAGACCTTTTTGACCTTATTTCTCAAACTTCTAAAAACATTGGTTTCAGGGTTATCAGGCTTGACAGCACAGGAAACGAGAAAGTTCTCCAGAAAGCTTTTGCAGTGCTTCTCTAAAGGTAGAGAATTTTAGGGAGTAGACATAGATACAGCATGTGTGCACCATCATTATCCTTGGACATCATCCCACCTAAGCTTCTGGAACATGTTACTGGTACATTCTGCCCCAAACATCAGTGGAACATGACTCATTGAAAGAGGAAACTTAACTGTTGAGCCTCAGCAGGAAAAACTAAACCTGGATCTACTTGCTCTCAATTACAAAACTGAACTCCCATTATAGATTTTTAAGTTATTTAACAATTTAACAATTTCCTCCTTGTAGCTAATGTGACATCCTGCTGCTCCTTGATCCATTCAGTCTTTGAGATGATTGAATAAAACTGTTTGATCACTTTGGTAAGGCCGGTCAAAATTAAATGCGTTTACATCTGGTGTCCCACAAGCATCAATCCTGGGTCCTCTATAGTTCTCTGTAGACTCAAGCCTGAAAACCTTGTGGAGTGTCCAAAATTTCCCTAATGTTGATAAAAACTGTTCCAATAACGATGCCCCTGAAAACAAAACTCCATCAACTAGACACAAGACAATATCTGAAACCTTCCTAAGCTTTGCCAAGTTGGACTGTGGCATTCGATTCAAATCTGTTAATCATTAAAGATGTTGAGTTCTACTTCTCTCAGAGCCCATTGACACCTGGTATTAAATTGTGATCAGTATCCGGACACATAATCCAGATAAGTGAAAAACGTCTGTTGACAGAAGGTGTAAGTGCATCCTTATCTGAATGGAACTGGCTCCGGTTGAACTCGCTCACCTGGAAGCAGTCTGGTTTGCATTGTGTTCAGAATTTCGGTCGGCGTAAACGCACAGATTTAATTTGCCAAATTGACAAGATAGGACAAATATTAAGAGTTAAGAACTCAACAACTCACAAAACCCTGATTATTTTGAGGAAGTTTTGAGAAATTGGAGGTTTTGCTCTCAATGAGGAAAACTAGAACAAATTAAATTTACCAGGTGTGAAGGCAAAGGCAAGGTTGGATCGTTCATTATCCACATAACACGTCGGAATACAGATCCATTTTAATACCAGGTGTAAATGTGGTGTCACTTTAAGCAAAATTGTCATTTGTGACATTTGTTGACCTTGAAATTTGTCCAAACCTACATCTTGTTGTTGTTGTTTCCAGCAGGAGTCCTGATCTTCACCAAGATATCACTCTTCATTTTTTGCCTGTTTGGAAATTGACTTTAAAATTTGATTGACTATTTTTAAGGCACAGTGACTCGTGGCCCTGTCCTTCTTATGAAACATCCACCCAGGCCTGAGCTCAGCCTGAATGCTGCTGTTTTGTTCTGAGGTCTTGGCAGCTAAGTGACTGTATCTAAAACTTTGCCCGGTGTGTGATCGCTCTGCTGGAAGAGCTCAGGCCAGTCTGACCAGTCTGATCAAAGCAAACTTGTGCAAATGACAAAATATTCTTTCAACATCCTTGTTGTATTCCGATGGCCTCATTTTTAACTATGAGTCTCATTAAGTCTCTTCCTCTATTCTTCATTCTTACTTTGAAAATCAATTTGTAACAACTGTGTGGAAAAATGTTATAAATAGTTTATTAACCTTATTAATATTATGTATAATAGTATGCATATACACACTTTAAAAATAGCCAATGTAAACTTCTAAAGGTTTTCAAAAGTCTTCTGAGGGGAGTTTCATGTACTGGTCCCCAATTCTTTTGGGTATACACATTTTAAATCAGCAGAGACTCCTGCTGACACACAAATGGTTTAAAACTAAATTACCATTCAACTTAGGTAAAACAAGTTTCTGTTAAATTTACAAAACATGGAGTTGATATTTGTCCTTTTCTGACAGCCAATTTCTGGGAGTTTCCAATGTTCCACAACAAACTAATTTAAAAAAGCAAGCAGGATTTGTGGGAAGAAAAACAAAAGAAGAATGAGGGGAACTGTGACCGGAGTCCTGTGGTCTGTGAAGGCGTCTGAATAACTCTGTGTACGTTCTTCCCCAGAGCAGTTTGTGAACAGGCGAGGAGAGTTAAGCAACTGAAGCCTTGCCATCTCGACATCTTACACGTTCAATCGGAGCTGGTTCTGGCCTCCGCTCAGAGCGCAGAGAAGGACAAAAAGAAAAGTATTATTAATAAATTTGCTGGATCAGTTTGAAGTCCACCAGGAAGGATTTCTTTTGTACACCATGCTACAGTGTCCTAGAGGAAAGAGAGGGGGTAGAGGGACTTTTCTCAGAGTACTTCCCATCATGGGACAAGTCACAGACACTCCCTTGGTATCGTCTCCTCCGGCCCTCCTTCCTCTAATACAGTCTTCAGTTAAAGAGAGTTCGTCTGCGTATACAGCCAGTACACAGGCAGCTCACAGGTTCTTGGTGTTTATGTGAGTCTTGTAATGCTTTGCCAGGTGGTCACTCCTCATGAAGCGTTTCTGACACTGGCTGCACTCAAAGCGCTTGTCTCCTGTGGGGGAAACAAAAAGAAAGTGATCAGGTTATGTTTTCAATGTCAAACACAGGTTTGTTTGTTTTTTTTTACAGATCTATGTGGATGACCTATTTTGAAAAAAGGTGACATGTTTGCAGACCTGTGTGTGTCCTGGCATGCCGCTGCAGCTCGTCGCTGCGTGTGAAACGTTTCCCACAGAAAACCCAGTTGCAGACGAAGGGCCTTTCTCCAGTGTGCAGCCGGACGTGAGCTCTGAGCAGCGACGTTTTCCTGAACGTCTTCTCACACCCGGGGACGTGGCAGATGTGCTTCCTCTTCCCCACCTCCCCGGGCCTGCAGGGCGCACACACACACACACATGCACAGTGAGACAGTCAGTTTCCAGATAGAACTGAGCTTTCAAACGTAACATAAGATAAGATATTCCTTTAGTCATCACTCACTAACACCTAACAGTATTTGATTTAGCATTGAGGCGTGACTTGGTAATAAAAGTCCCAATTATTCTGTTCATGAATACTGTTCTTTTATCAGATTATCACAAGCAGAATTTTTGTTTATAAAGTACTTACAGCATCTACAAACACTATTCACTAACAAATATTTCATTTTGTTTATTACACAGGTTGTCAAACTGCCTGAGAGCAGGTAACTGATTTGAAATTTCAGCAATGAACTGAAAATCTGTCCATGCCACTCATAATGTAATGAGCGTCATTGACATGGATTGGAACTGTAAACCCATGGTAACATTCCCAAACAGCCTACAATTCTAAATCTGTTCTTGTCTCTTTACTGAATGTTTCACCCAGCACACACACAACAAGCAGGGAGACCTGGGTAGCACTGGCACACATTTGTCCACCTCTTGACACACTCACCTCTTGTCTGCATCTTTACAGTTGGGGCAGGTGCAGGCCATACGTCGCTTCTTTTCTCCGGGCTGGCCGGGCAGCTCCAGGGTGAGGGTCTGGTCTACCTGGATGGCCGGCTGGCCCTGCGCTGCTGCCAGCTGGAGCCCTCCGCCCTGCATCGTCTGGACCGTGAGATGCTGCTGGCCTGACCAACACAGAGACAGACACACTGTAACAGACACAGCAGGGCTCCTGGCAGGACGGCCAAGCTCCTCTGACATCTAATGAGACGACCAGCTGACTACCATGTGTCAAAGTGGAGTGAAATTATAATGAGTGATTCATGGTGACATGACACAGACACCTTAAAGTGAAGGGCTGACAAGATGTGCAGAAGAGTTTTTATCTGGACTTGATTAAGAGTCAGCTTTATTTCCTTTTTTAAACAATTGACTCTTATAGATTTTTGTGCATAAATTAAATGACTGAAAGTATCTTGAATCATCTAATATTCATGGTTGATGGTGACTTTGCCTTCAGGATGGGAAATATTTAGAACACTATCTTTGTCAACATTCAGTGAAATTATATCTGGACTGCATGGCCACAAAATATACAACTATATAAGAGCAACTTAAAAATAAATATATGATATTGTTATATATATTTAGAGCATGCTCTTAGTTCTTGTTAGTGTTTGTTCGGTTCAGTCTTTCTAAAGTTTTAGTCATTTGCTCTCTCTTTCTACGTTCAGTTTTTTCAGTTGAGTGAATTATACGAACAGTCACTTTATTACACTATGACATGGTTCTGGTCTGTGGTGCCATTTGCCTTTTTCCAGAGAAAATCATCATCATTTGGGCCTAAATCGGTGACATTGCCTTACACTTTGTGTTTTACAATCCTGGTTCTCTCGTGTCGTGAACAAGCGACATCAGCTCACCCCCTGCATTGGTGATGGTGACAGGAACTCCCTGAACTTGGACCCCGTTGATGCTGATCGTCTGCACTGCCTGAGCTGCTGAGGAGAGCTGTGACGTATTCAATGCTATCATTCCCCCCGCAGGAGCAATTTTTGCCAGAGTCCGTTCCTTCCGTGCCCCCGCCAGCGTCCTCTTGGTGCTGGCCGGCGGCGAGGTGGTGGTGGCGACTGAAGTGGTGGGGGCCGTTGTCGTGGATACTGAGTCCTGGAGCTGAATAGTCTGCCACTCACCCGATGTGGTTTTGAAGATAATCTGAGGGAAGAAAATGCCAAATGAGGTTTTATTTAAAGTGGACTTCACAGTGTGATTGGGCTTCATGCTCATTTCCTTTTTTAAAGTTTTGCAGCACTGTCTGTCAACCTATCTAGAGAAAATGCAAAAATGGAAAAGGTATTTTTTTGTAATAAATGATGACAAAAAAATCAGCTCAAAAAAAAAATGTTGAGAAAACAACAAAGGAACAGGGAGGTTTTACAACTGGAAAATAAAATTTAAAAATCTGAAATTGAAAATGGGAAGGCTTAAGTAGAAACAGAAATAGCTTAAATAGAAATAACTATGGTTCAGCTTTCCATGATTTCTTTCTTCAAATAAAGCTTTTCCATTTCAACCAAGCGAGAGCAGAGTCTACCCTCATTCCAGCAGCTCTGTCAGGCAGCTCGTCAGCACAAATATGCTTTGAGCTAAATGTTAACGTCAGCACACTAACATGCCCCCAACGACAGAGTGCTTACCATCTTCACCACCTTAGTTTTGCGTGAAGCATATTAACATTCCCTCATCAGCTAAACACAAAGTACAAAAAGTACACACATTAAAACTTTGATCTTAGACAGTAGTGTGACGTCACTGCTGTGCTTTTAATTTTAAAAGTGTTTCATTATACACAACAGTTTGGAGGTAAGAGTGTGTCTGAGCAGATACCTGCGTCGGTGTCGGATCTGTTTGAGGGACCTGCAGATTCGAGGGAACTGACTGTCTCTGTGGGACGGGTGGTAGCGTGGCAGAGGCGGCCTGCACCACCTTCAAGGCCTGCTGGGGAATCTGGACCACCTGAGACTCCGGTTTGGACTGGACCAGCTGTACCTGCTGCACCACAGCTGGCTGCCCCGGGCTCTGTACGATCAGGAGGTTGTTACCTGCCTGCAAAGACACAGACAGGAGAGGTTGAGAGATGCTTTCAGCCAACGCTCACATCTGGAGTGTGTGTGTGACCAAAAATGAGTGAGGAGGGATTCAGTGTGTTGGGCTGCCGATGTACAAGTGGTCTGGAAGGAATAGTTCTGTTATGGGACCATCACCACTAAGCCATTACAACCAAACAAATGAAAAGGTCATTTTTTAAAAATTAAATCTGTATTAACACCATATATGCACGTACTATATTAATGCTCTTTTTAACTCTGGTTTGCTCTGCACCAGCTCCTCAGCTGCTAGATTCTCCACCATGTTCACTTTGCTGATTTGTTCTGGCCAGGCTGCAGAGAGTGGGGTTTTAGAGCGTTTTTTTTTCTTTCTTTTAAACAAAACAGCTGCCTGCTCCAGCTGGAAACAACGCTGACGAGAGCAGTGAGAGTGAACCAAAATACAGAACAAACAGTAAGCTGAAAGATTAAACTGCTCTGTAGAGCTGAGGGGAACTGCACAGTTGGCTAATAATTCTCTGTGAGTTCATTATGACAAGTGGCATTGTTATATCCATTATATAATGTCAATATAAAAACAGATTAGAGTTAACGTTTTACTACGTGGTGACACAGGACAGATTACACTCGAATCAACTTTTAAATACTGGCTAAATTTGGTTCAGTCAATTCATCTCAACTGCCAGTACAAATATGATAATCTATCAAATGCAATGTCTTTTTGATTTATGATGATTTATGTGATTTATCTAGCAAAAACATTGAAAGTGACTTTGACTTTGGAAGAATTAAATGTCTTCATCTGTTTTAAATATCTTCTTTAAATTCAATAACAAACTGTTCACTATCTGAATTGTTTTTTAAAAACACTAAATTCAAAAATACAGTGGATCCTGAGACATTTCACTGCTGGTTGAATTTTTCATTCTTTCACTTGTAAGTGAACCTGGAGTTAAGATCATTTTGTCACAGATACCCAAGGTGGTCCCAAGGTCGAGAGTAAAACTTGAATAACCTACTGTATCTTGCCCAGAAACAGTCAGCTGTCAATACAGCTCCAGAAACCTCACAGAGTTCAAGGCAAACATATTAGGATTGTGGACACAGCACTTGATGTAATAGATGCATGTAGTGCAGTGTGGACCAGTGGAATACAACAAAGAGTGAATCTGATGATTCTGATTTGCTTGCAAACAGCAGCAAGATGTACCTGAATGATGTTGTCACCAGCTTCTATCAGGATGGTCTCCATCTGCTCTGGGGGTGGGGAGGCAGCCTGTGGAGGTGGAGGAGGAGGAGGAGGAGGAGGTGGTGGCTGAGCAGCCAGAACCGCTTTCTTCTTCCTCCCTCGCCTTCCTTTTCCTGGAGTGGGAGGGGCAGCTGCCGTCTCTGTGATGATTTGAGTCCCGCCCACCTCTCCGGTCGCCACATTGAGCGGCAGCGTGAGCCCGCTGGGTAGTTGCACCATGTTTGCAGCAGAATTGTTTGGCTTGCGCAACTTGGGGGAGGGTTTGATGGCTACAGTCTTCTGCGGTGTGACCGGAGTGGCGGCTGCTGCAGGAGCCGGTACGGTCATGGGAGTGGTGATGATTGCCTGGTTGGTGCCTGGTATGAGCTGAATCTGACCTCCCTGTGGCATCACCTGGATAGTCTGGGCACCCTGGATCTGTGGCATCACCTGGTACTGGATGTTGGCAGGAGCAGAGGTGTTGGTGCGGGCCGGGCTCTGCTGGATAGTGAGCACAATGGGACTGCCAGGGGTCGTGGAGCCCAGGCCGGCCGGGAGCTGGATCACATTGCCTTTGGCCGACAGGAAACCCAGGTTTTTGGGCGGAGCAGGGGCGATGGGAGCCGGCTTTATCGGGAGGAGTCTGCGAGGCTGCGGCTGTGCTGGAGGAGAGGTGACAGGAGCCTGAGCAGCGGGAGGGCCAATTTTACTACAGGTGGCAGCCAAGAGGGCCAGAGGAGAGGGCTGGGTGTCCTACAGGGAGAAACACAGTCAAAACAGAAACAGCTCAGACACAACTAAAACCAGCCTGAGGAAAAACAGTTAACCCCCGAGGGAAGGATCAGGTGAGATAGCCAGAGATGTGTAGCCAAAATACAGAAGCTATGATAAGCTAATAGGCAAGACTTCAACTACTACTACTAATGTCGAACACAGGTGCAGGAGGTGTGAGTTTCCACCTGCAAAGCCTTTGGGCCTTTCTCTGTGATCCTTTCGTTTCCTTCCATTTAGTCTCATGAAACTCTTCTAAGCTCAAAGGTCTCCCCAATAGCTTTTGAAGTTTTCAACTACATCTCCAGTCGAAGCTAAGCTAACCATGAGATCCAGCTGAAAACTCCACAAAGACAGTAAGTAAACCTTATACCTTCGATGACTTTGTTACATACACTTCACAAAAGGCTAAACTGTACTTCCATATACAAATATTTAGTCTTATTTTACAATATTGATTGTATATTGATAGAAGTCTAAACTGTTAAAGGAGTAGATCTGTTATCAAAATCAAGTTCACTACTTTCAAATGGGTGAATCAGTCACTCAGTAGGATCCTGGCATAAAATTGTGCCTACAGCGTGTAGCAACAGTGCATCATGGATTAATAGATATAATGATGTCAGGACAAAGCAGCAGTGCAACCAAAGAGCAGACAGTAGTGGGACATGACATCTGGCTGTTACTCACTTGTGTGGAAGCGGTGGAAGGCTGAAGATATTCACTGGGACTGACAGCAACAGTGGTGGCCATACTGTCCTGTTGTTCTGGAAAACACACAGACACAACAGAGTCAGATTCAAGCTGCCTGCGGCATCTATTTTCAGTGGTTAGTCTGTTCAAGGACATCGCAGGACATTCTGACAAAACAGAAGCAGATCTAAGTCAGACAAGCTCTGTAATGTCTTGCTGTTATCACCATATGATCACTAAACACCACCAGTTACACAAAGGAGGTCATTAATTACACTAATTATTGTATTAGGTTACAAATATTTAGATGCCAACATATTTGTCTTCACCACACGTTCACATCCCTTCAAGCGTTAATGAATTCCAGAGGCTTCAAAAAAAATATTTTCCCCCCTGTGACATTCACTATGGCCCAAGGAGTAACTAACTACCTCTGATGGATAATCTACCACAAACACCTTTCAAGTTTTTGGCAAGTCAATTTTCGAACCACAACCAACAGCTGTTCGAGAGGTGTGAAAAATAACTGACAATCTATAAAAGCAAGCTTTGGAAAATAGTCAAGAGTCACACAAAGCAGCACAGACAAAAACTCCGGCACACTTATTTGAAAGAGCATTTCTTTGTTATACAGTATTTGAAATGTAATAAACCTACCACATGTACAGATCCTTATGGTTATAGTAAGTACTACTTTGGGTACCAACTGATTCATTTGTTATTTTGATGGCATTTGTTCAATGTAGAGATAATCTTGATAATGATCACAACAAAATTAAGGACAACAAATTGTGTTATGAACATTTTCAAAACACGTGATTTGGATCTACTTCAAATCTCATGTAAGGAAGATAGCGATTATTTATTTATTTATTTACATCTAGTAAGGTGTGTTTTATGAAGCCCTCAAAAGGCCAGGACAGCTGTTACACTTGGCCTTTGAAAAATACCAGCACATACATATTTGACAAACAAATCTAAAGTCACTGGCAATGAGTCACATGCTCTCCAAGCAAAGAAATGCACCACTGGACTGCAGTCAAAAACATTTCACGAGGAAAAGAATAAATTCATTGAGCATATTATATTTCTGTGAAGACAGTCAGCATAAGTACTTTCAGGGCAGGCTGCCCAATAGTTTAAGAGCAAGGTAAATCTTAGTTACCAGGCAATGTTGCCTAATGGCCAAATAGGCTGAGGCTGTTATTCTCAAACAGAATTGCTCCAGGTAAAACAGTACACCCGACCTATTCCACTGGTTGTTATTGCCTGAAATTTAAAGCAGTTTGTAAGTAAAATACAATTACAGTTTTATTACAATGTATATCCTGAAATAAATGCAAATGACAACGCAAAGACATACTGAAGGACAGCTAGTCTGTGTCTACAGTGCAATATTTTCATTTGTGGTTTTATGTACCAATATTGTTTGAGCGGTATTTCCAGGTTTTACTAAACATCTGCCATCATTCGTGAATGTGTAAAACAAACAGAAGTATTAATATATGTAGTATTTGAGTGAATCAGCAGAGCTCAAGGCACGTCAGCTGGCAAACACTCGAAATCAAACAGCAGGTGACACACAACCACATGACAGCCACAGAGCCAGTTCTGGCAACCAGCAACAGTGGTGAGAAGCACACAGGCTGCTGGGAAAGGACTGATTCATCACAGATCTACCCCAACTGCAATAGATACTGATTTCATGATTGTGCTGATGAGCATTAAAGTATAGCAGTATGTGCCTCTAAACTACCTTTGAGTCACACTCCAAGAGTTCGTGTTTTTTGTTCTTGCAATTTAAAAAAAATAACCACAACACAATTCAGTAACACTTTCAGCTGTTCTGGAGGTATTTCCAGAATCCTCAAAGGCTCTTCTAACAACTTTGATGAAAAAATATTGTCTGCTGCAGGATAATAAAAATGGCTGGAAATAACATGTCCCCTTCCTTGTCTTTCTCACCACAAGGTGTGTTAGTTCTTCCGAACACATAATATAATAGAAAGTAAGATTAATATAGATGCATATAACTGATAATAATACATTTACATTATGGTTCACTCTGTGAAATGTGCAAGGAAAGGTCACTTTCAAATAGCATCTTTGTCTGGATTAGGAAATAGGGACAACTTGGGAAACAAGTTTAAAATCTTCATCATGCAGCAGATTTTGTTTCATTTGGTTTTTTGTTTTGTTTGTTTGTTTTTAGAAAACACAGTAGATCTGTGACTACAATGTAATGATACCATGTGTAACAGTAATGTACCAAAGCTATAAACTGGGGCTGCATTACAAACACAGTCAAATCCAGAGCACTCAAAAGACAAAAGCTGTTGCTTGTTATGAGGAAGTTGTCTAAAATCCAAATGACTTTTTTCTACAACATTAACTGCCTAAATCTGCCAGGTACTCTTACAACACTGAACTCTAGGCTGACAGAAATATGCTCCGTGTTGTGGCTGCTGCTCAGACCAAACAGGAACTGCCTCCTCTGTGAGAGCTGCCCGCCTCAGTAAGTGAAAGTATCAGAAATTCAGCTCATGGTGCCTTAACTTCACTGTCAAACCAAAAAACACTTTCACACGGGGATATGAGAGCCTGCTGAGCCTCTAATCTCTCTTGGCTGAGACACATTTTTGGATATACCAACGTGGATGTGTGACTACAGAGCTACAGAGCTTCACAACAATGAACGCTGCCATGCAATTTTACAGCCTCCACCAGTTATGCGAGTGTGTCTTTAAGCCAGTAATGCACACATAGAAAAAAAAAACAGTGCGGCCTCAAAATAGCGCCGCCATCAAACACATACTGTTGGTTTGGTTTGCTGGGGACAAGCAGCTAACGTTAGCGAGCGAGCTAACTAGCAACACCAACTAACAGAAGCAGGGTGAAGTGGCTAGCAGCTAGCTTAAGCTGATTTAGTCCGTGTGCAGCTTAGTTTCTACTAACAAACGAACCAAGGTACTTGCATAACATAACATAACTCTGTATTTTATTGCGGAGCAGATGAGTGGAGAAAATGCACGACTAGATTTAGGAAGAAAAAACAAGTAAAGAAGCGGCTACATAGCTTAAACTAGCATGTTTGGCTAGCTGACGCGTAGCTAGCAAGTCAAACTCTCTTTGATAACGTTACAGAAAAAGGCAGCCCTTAACCGGAAGTGCACTGCTTATTTTGAGTCACACAACTGCCCCAGTGCCCCCAAAACACACCCGTTCGTACCACATAATGTCCAGTGTTTTTCTGTTCGACACAAATATAATGTTTTACGAAGTAGAATGAAATATAAACACCAATGTTTTAATTCCTACCCACCGCTCATGACGACATTCGCTCTCCGCGAGCCTCGAAGACCGAGCCCAGGGAGGAACCCGCCCGCGCTGCTGCACCAATCCACGCACAATGGGCCAGTGAACGACGGCCACACGGACCAATCAGTTTGAGGCGTCTGTATGATTGAAATTACACCAACCCAATGGCGATGCGACGTTTTTGTACGTTGGTCGATGGATGACGGTTTGACCAATGGGATGTCGAGATTGTGCTCAATAGGGGCGTTTCCGAAAGATAAAAATGAGCCTATTACAGCAGGAACATGGTTTGATCGACGTCCCCAACGACCAATGTGAGCAATGAGGGGCAGTTCGGTCAGAACAAGACTGACACCCGCGTTGATCAATGAGCTTCGAGTCTGTGTTGTGTGACCTGTTTAAATGATCCCATGTTTCATTATGAGGAACATGTGGGATGAGACAGAGCTCGCTGAGACAATGTAAACGGATTACATGAGTTTATTTTAAAGCAGTGAACGTAAATACTGCAGCTTCCTGTTAATGGCTGTGCAGTGACATGGACACACCTGTCTGTTCTTATAAAGCATCATTCATGCTGGTGACACCTGGGTCAAACGTGTGTGGTATGTAAAGTATGAATCCTGCTGTTATTCAGTGCAACCTGCACAATAGATTGTAGCCTGACCCTAAAAGGCTTCTTGTTTTTCTCTCTATCGTTGTGTGAGAACAGCCAGCACATTGGTGGATAAATTATTAGTTCCGTGTAAGAAATCAATACTATAATGCTGAAGCCTTACTAATTGTGTTACTGTCAACGATGCATTTAAATTTCCACTTAAGTAAAAGTAAACAAGTAGTATCAGGAAAATGTCCAAAAGTAAATGTACTTGCCCCCTGTGATTCATATATTTTTTATATTTCACATTATCACAATGTTACTCATGCATCAACTCAGTCGAGTCTGGCCCCATCTGAAGACTCACAGGATCGATCTGAGGGGTGAGATAAATAAGAGAAGAGGAAAGAGAAAACATCACATTATATTCTTTTTTTTTAATTCTAATCTTTGCTTTTTTAAAAATGAAATATTTCCTTAGGACTCCCTTAGGATTCTTGTCTGAACCACTGACAACTCAGATATCTGAACTAATATAACACACTGCTTCTTGAATCTTTAAGATCTTTAATCATACATTGTATTTTAATAAGTTTATCAAATATTTTGCAAATGCAAATCTTAGAATGAACAAATAAATGTACTGTTCCTTTATTAGTCCGACAACAGGGAAATTTCCAAAAACAATTTTTTGAAAAAGAGTAGTATAAAGGTAGAAAGTCTCATTAAATACTATGAGGGTTTGATATGTGATGTGATCAGTCTTCATGAGAAGAAATAGCAGGATGGAGACAGATAATCTTCAGCAGCAAGTTGTCAACACACAACAACACTTCCTCCTTCTGACTCACATGTGACTGAACGAACCAATCAGAAGCGAGACAGACTTTAACTGATGTAAATGTCAGAGAACCACAGATTATTGTGTTTCAAAGATGTAAATATTTAAACATGTAATTAATAACTGTGTAAACATCATAAATACATTTTTAGTCAATTTACTCAAATATGTGAATAAATTTCTGAATCTTCATTTGAGTAACTGTCTTTCCACCACTGCAACTACAACTTTCATTATCTTCTTCTCAGCAGCTGATGAAGCTCTGATGAGACTGAGATCTGCTACAAGCTGAAAGCTTCGGGTTTCATGTTGGTTTAGGGTCCTAGAAGAGTGGCTTTGGGTCATAGGTCGATGCAGAACTCTGTCGTTACCTGCTCATTTGGAACTTGTCTGTTTGGTGTGATGTTTGGCCCCGACCCAGCGAGGGAGGCTGACATGGTCCAGCTTTGTCACCACAGACCTTTCACCCTGTGGAGGAGACGTTCCGGTCGCGGCTGTCATCCACGTCTGCCATCAACATCCGCTGAACAGGCCTGCAGCGCTTTCAGCCAACATGTAGGCTACGACGAGCCATCAGCCTCTCTCACTGGCTCGCTCCCTGCCGCTCTTTTCACATCCACAATGCACACGGCCCTTTTCAGAGGCTTTTCCCAAAGAGTGCACTTGACCTTATTCATACAGCCGTCTCTGTTTCTCCCCGGTGCATCCTCTCCCTGCATCACTGCCAGGGGTTTTAAAGTGCTTTGAAACGAGAGCCCTGCTTTTAGCTAAAGCACTTTCTCCCTCTCCACCTCAAGTGTGCCGTCGGTGGCGGAGGAGGATGCAGATACTGTCTATCACCTTCTCCCCAGGCTCCTGTGTGGAGAGCCTCAGAGAGAACGAGCTGCATAATTTAACTGGGATATCTCACTTTTTTTCACTTAACAGGCTTCATGAGCGAGCCAAAGCATTAGCTGGAGAGTTTTCAGCCTTAAACATTTCAAAGTGAATAGCTGACATTAAAAATTGAAGCACTTTCTATGGTGTAAAACTTCCACCAGACACTGAGAACTGTCTTTACAGTGTTACCTGTCAGACATGCATTCATAATGTCACACATCCACCTCGGCTGCTGAACGGTGCTGCGCTCACTTGCTTTTGCAAATAAACATGAAACACACTAAAACTGAAATGATTAGTCAATTATTCCACCAATTCCACAAATTAATCAGCTACAATTCTGATCATCAATTAATGGCTTGAGTCTTTTTTTTTTAAAGGGAAAATGACAAAATGCTTTTCTTTATCTTACGTCAAGAATTTTCCAGTTTGGGACAAATAAAGTACATCTATCTATCTATCTGTCTGTTGTATGTGTGTTTGCACTTGACTTTTACAATTTGAAGCTGTGAATGAATGAGCTCATGTGCACACAGTGAGGCCCATAAAGACACAGTGAGACAAGTTCAGTGTGGAGGAACTGGACTGGGCTGCAAAGAGTGGCCCAGCTTGAAAGTTGGGCCTTATGTTGAAAAGTTTGTCAAGATCTTTAAAATCACTTTGGAGATACAGAGTTTTGACAGGACAGAGACTTTCATGCTATAAATAAAATGTATGGACAATATAACTGAACAGTTATTATTATTATTACAATACTTTTTTTCTGGAGCATTCAGCTCGGACACATGACCTGAACATTTCTATGACCCCGGTATGACCTAAATCTTTATTTTCTTGCATTTTTTCCCCTCAGTGATAAAAGTTATTATTATAAGACAACAACAAAGCTTGAAACATTCTCAGAATTTAAGGCTATTTGTTTCAACAACCATATAATACTATTCAAATTGAAAAATGATGCCACACACCAAAGTTTATTTTACTTCCTTTTTACTGAAAACGCTGAGCCAGTAGCCAGCTTCAGGGTTCTGAGAAATAGAATGAGCAAAATACACCTGGGCATTTCAACAAAGAAAACTGACAGGTAGAGACGAGTCATGGCAGATATACACACTTTGAGGCAGGGCATTGTGGGAAAAATGACACATCTGGGGATAATCTCACTCCCAGCACAGTCACAAATTCCCAACATTGTTATGCGAATGAAAGTAAACTCCACATTAGTTTTGTGTTTATTTGCAAACCTCTCCTCTGTTATTTTTTCCTTTCTGAGACGACCCATCAGCACAGGTGCATTAATCACCAGGACGGATATGTGATGCTGAAACATACAATGGACCCACAAAAAAACTTCTGTCATCTCAACATTGAAGAGAAGCAACATGGTTCCCTTTTTTTGCTCTTTTACCTTCGATTCCAATCATCAGCTTTTTGGAATAAAGCAGTGCAACAAAAATCAGCTGTTTATATTGAAAATTGCATTTCTGAGGATTTTTTTTCTTTGGTGTATTTTTCCCTATTCAAGTGAATATTTGTCCAAATGTAAACAGCAACCACATGTGGTGGAATCTTGTCGTGTCCGAGCAACAGATGTCAAATTATCTACCCTCAGGAGCCTCAATGGACCAGAATGCAATGCAACTCCAGGTTGTGCTATGACTATCAGACACAGCGCAGCATTTATAAAGTAGCTACGTTTTATCATTTAAAACAACAACCCTTAACTAAAGGTTTCCAAGAGGCATTCTGGGAAGTGTAGGAAATCACTGTTACACATCTCTCCTGGAATGCATAGAACATCTGAAAGTGACATCGAACAGAATCTGAAAGTGGGTTACTTTCCTTTTTTTGGAGAAACACAAACTAACAGGACACTGTTACACTACGACAACAACCAGAAGGACTGTGACCTGCGATCTGTCCCATTGAACAGAGGTCTGATATCGTGGAGAGTGTTTGGCTACTGAATGTACTGTTCTTCCTCACAAACACAAGGCCAGACTCCTGTGACCCGACCGTGGGTTCAGTTAAAGACGACCTGTAAAACAAGGCGACGCTGGAGGCTGTGATTGTCATTCAAACCTGTGTAAACGTCTGTGGAACCAACGAGGAGCACGACTGCAGCTGAGTCAACCTGAAATCACAGAGGGAATAAAATGACTGACACGAACATCTGGCTCCACTGTCAAAGGTAAAACACCTCACAGACGTCAGGGCAGTGAAGCACCGCCTGTTTCCAGAGCTCGGAGTCAACACCTGAGCCGCATCTCGTTTGTTCAGAGATTGGAAAAGATGTGGTGTTGTGCTCATGGAAGGCTGTTTCTGTCGGCCGGAGAAACGACGGAACAATCAGAGCTTTGTAGGTGAGATGAAGAATGAGGAAGTCAGCTTTTCTACATGACCCATCCGTGAAGGCTGTTGAGTCTTCTTACAGAGAAACAACTGTTAGTTCTGCCTGTCGTCATTTGATATGACAAACAAGTTAAGGGCAACTAGCAGCTGCTAACACAACTCCACTTTAACTTAGAACGACAGCGGTGGGACGGATGTGTTGGCAAACCAAAAGAAAAGAACCTCCATTCAGCTAACACAATCAATCAATCAATCAATCAATCAATCAATCAACTGATCGATCATTCGATAAGCTCTACCCACTTGTCCGTTAGAGGGTCATGGGGGGCTGGAGCTGATCCCAGCCAGTCAGTCACCGGGTTGTCGGACTAAAGTATAGCGAAACAAAGTCAATTCATTCTTGTTATCAGGTTAAAAACACAATCAAAACATTAAAAGGTTGATGTGTTTCTGCTGCAGTCCCAATAAAAAAAGGTACAAACTTCAAGCTGAGAAGAAGGTTTCATCAAATCCGTCCATTAACAAGCACCTGGTAAAACTGAAACAAGGCTGGAATTCATTTGAAACAGATCTGAAGTCTGCTTTACGTTAGCATCAGATCAGCTCTATAGCTAACACTGAGAACCGATCAGTTACCCAGGATGAGATCACAGCTCGTCCAACGTCCCAACGCTCGCCGACGGCTCGGCCGCCTGCTGCCCTGCCTCGGTGTGTATATCCGTCCTGAGGGCAACGCTTTATCCAAAAACCCTCATTTTGACAGACTGGAAGGAAAAAACAAAGAAACGGCAGCAAACAACAGTTGTACAAATTGACCAGTGCATCGTGTTTCAAAAGTCCAGTTCAGCACGTTCAGGAAATCACGTTCTCCTTTTTTTCCGAACCAACACGTTTTGCGGGTGAGAACGTCTCTGCAGTCCCTCTGAAGACGAAGCTGAGTCCTCTGCATCTTCTCCCACCGCCCAACTGCAAACTCTCATCCCTCCTTTTATTTAGTCCAGATCAAGAGAGAGGCGGGTCCATCCAAGTCCAACTGGACACAGACATTTCCATGGACTCTGATTGGCGGATGCTGGCAGACCAGAACTGATCAGTCCTCCTTACAGAAACCTAGACAGACAAGCAGATTTCAAGTTACGGTCGAGCTATCAAAGGTCAGAGGTCAAAAACAATAACATGAAAAATGAATCAAAAAGCAAATAAACCTAAATGAGAACCAATGAATAAACGAAAGAACTGGAGCATTAACTGGCTGAGCAGATTATTTTAAAGCCTTTTAAAGTTGCTTTGTCGTTCAGGGAGGGAGGATTCTCAGCTGAAGGATCAGAACCCCCCCCCCCTTTGACGAGCAGCTCGTCAGCCACCGTGCGGCTGTAAACACGTCTGCTTTCCCGCGAGGTCGAACAAACACGTTGCACGAACTCATCGATCGTGACCCGACACACACTCACTTGAGCTGCGACCATCTCTGCTGCTACGTCTGCGACTCGGCCTCCTGCTCCGCTCCCACCACCCTCCGGATGCTCTTGATTGACAGGTACATCTCCTCCTCTGGGTCGTAGTAATAAAACTTACTCAGGTAGGATATTAGTGGTCTGGAAAGACAAAGAAACCATCAATGTTTGTTGTTTAATACTCTGACAGTTGAGTCAGTGTTGAGAGTGGTAACTTTGCATCACGTCATTAAAACATGCTCCTGTGTTCAGCTCAGTTCTCCTGAGGGTCATTTTATGCATAATCTCAATCTAACCTCATGTTTCATCTCAAGTCAGTTTCATGAAAAAAAAAACCTCTGGGAAAAGAAGTGGCCACGACTTTACAAACATGGTTCACTTTGGTGTGTTTATAGTGATACGACAGGTGGACATCTGAGCAGGTGAGCATTTCGATGATCACATGACTGACAGCCACGAGTACCTGGGCAGTGGAAGCTCCTGGATGTGGTCGATGCGGACGATTTGTCGGATGCAGAAGCGACAGAGGTGTTGGAGTGACTTTACGTTGCTGAAGCGAGATACAGGATACAGCAGCTGGACCGGGGTGGGAGGAAGCCCTGCGACACACACACACACACACACACACACACACACACACACACACACACACACACACACGCACACGCACACACGCAGACACACACAGACACACACAGACACACACGCACACACACACACGCACGCACACACACACGCACACGCACACACACACACACACACACACACACACACACACACACACAGAGTCTTATTTAACATCATGTCCTGTCACAGAAGGAGGCCGGTGTGTTTCTGTATCACACAGCTGGTTGAGATTTGCTAATTACACCTGTTCCTGCTTTTCCACCTCTTCACCCTCCTTCAGCTGCTTCTTCATACAAGGTGAAGACATCAACATCCAGCATCCACGATTAAGATGATATGAAAGCATCTATTGTGTGACAGCATCATCAGACCAGTTTGTACATAACAGCCTTGAGACAGTTACTGCACTATTACCTTATAACTGTCGCTCATCGTTACCATAAATCCACTTTTACCTTTAATTCTTGGGGAAGATATTTAGTCACAAACTCACCCATACTTTGAAATCAAATGTCTAACACCAGCCTTGGTTTTATCTACAGTCCTACTTTACATTGAGGCCGAACGCAGATGCATTCTCACAATCATCAATGATGCACATGCAGACATTCAGACTCTCACATACGTTCCCCTCCTCTCCATCTCTCCGCCACTTCTCACTAAGTGGCAGCTCACATTCATTTTTGATCGGCTTGGGCTGCGTGCCGACACATGACCTATATCTTACCTGGGACTCTGGAGCGCAGGAAGTAGAGGAATTTGCCGTTCTTGGAGTGCATGATGGCTCGCTCGATGAACTCCACCACCGAGTGGCAGCGGTCCTCAAACTTGGGGTGGCACCACAGGCTGAACGTCCCTGGAGGTGGACACAGGTTTTTCTTTATGTGTGGTCTTTACATGAGGCTCTTCATCATCTATAAGTCATACTCACATTAATTATCAAACATCTGTGTAATTACTGTAAACATGTAAGACCGGCCTCCATCAGCCTTTAGATTTTACAGTGAGACTCTCTCTGATGCTTTCTGCAGGAAAACATGTTTCAAAGTCCTAAAGGTTGTGTTGTTGCCAATTTCCCGGAGGGAACCTCCCAAAGGGATTAATAAAGTACTCTGTCTGTCTGTCTGTCTGTCTGTCTGTGAAGTGATGCTCTTCTCTTCTCCTGCCTGTGTGACCTGATGAAGAAGCTGTGTCATCAGTGTTGGTTCTTCAGCTGCACAGACAGACTCGTCATTAACACCTTGTGCAGCTTTAAGTTGGAACATCAACGCCTGACTTTAAAAAACACTGGAAAAATGTTCCTTCTGAGAAAACAGTGCATCTTTAATGTGCAACATGTAGCAACCAATGACAACTCTCCTCCATCTCCTATGATGCTTCACTGTGTCACATCCCAACATCTGGATTCAACAAGAAATAACAGAATTCCAAAAATCCCATTTCATTCCAGGATTTAAGCAGGTTAGTTTGAGTGTTAAACGTTTTGGTTTCAAGTCTCAATTCAGGTCGCGTTTCGATGTTTGTCGTTGGCTCTCGAGTAAACCTCAGACCATAGACTGTATAAAATATGGACGTAGTGTCCGTGACGTCAGCCATAGGTTTCTGAAGAACAAAAATCGTAGTGCGCAGCCATCTTGGTAGCCTACCTCCGGTTACTCCAAATATGGACAAAGAGGTGGAGCGAGGGCGGAACTGAGGCGGGTCGAATGAACGCTATTGGCTGAAAAAAGCTTCTTTATTCGAAATAATCAAACTAGCTACGGCTAACCAGCTAGGTTAGCTGGTTAGCCCCCCCCCCCCAGAGTTGTCATGGAGTAGAAAAACAGCTTATGAGACTAGAGCCATGTTTTGAACCAGGCTGTAAATATGTTTTTTTCTGTCGTAAAATCGGACATTTTAACATGGGGCTCAAATGTGACTCCCTTCTGCGGCCTGCTCTAGTGGTTATTCGAGGAACTGCAGCTTTTTTGCACTTCTGCATTGGCTTCATTTTTCAGCGGCGGAGGTTGCCGCTTGCCTCAGACGAGTCCTTGCTGGTGTGAGCACACGTCTGCAGCTCTGTGGGCTGTTGTTGTTCAGAAGTACAAACTCAAAAAAGCCTTAAATGACAAAATACTGAAACAGCTGAAATCGCATCTCTCCCACATTTTAAAACACTTTTGTTTTTCATGAACTGGGATGAGTAGCTTTGTTCTCAGCTTTGTGACGGTGGTTTATAAGATAATGTTATTTTTTTAAGGATTTTATTCAGATGGAGGAGACCTCCTCAAACACTGCAGGAGCATGTATTCCTTCAGTGTATTAATAAAATATACAGAGTCCAGTTTCGACAACCAGCTGCTCTGTGACTGAACAGACACATCTGAATGAGTTGGTGCGAGGTCACTTCCTGTTGACGGCTCAGTGGTTGTTTACGTCCGAAAGCCTTCCTGCCCTCGATTCATGTCAGGCCACGATGCGTTCATGCACACACACACGATCCTGTTGATGTGAATGTGTTGTGTCAGTCTGGGCTGCGCGACTGAATAATGAATGTGTTTCCAGGCATGACTCCATAGCTTTATAATGGTGACTCATTAATGCAGAGCCCCATTTATGTATGTATGTCTGCGTGTCTGTGTGTATGTGTGTGAGTGTGTGTGTGTGTGTGTGTGTGTGTGTGTGTGTCTCACCTCGGTAGTGCTCCATGCGTGTGTGGTGTGTGACTCCCTGCGACCTGAAGCTGAGGCTCAGGATGTACCGAGGGTCCGAACTGTCCCGCACCAGGAAAGATCCGTCCGGTTTCCCCTTCAGCTTCATCTCTGCGTCCTCCCAGTTCATCGGGCCCCAGTACCAGCCACACTGAGGAGAAACATCAGCACATCCTCAGTAACCTTCTTTCTCTAAGTGTCTAACATGGGTTTTATCAGAAGAGCACGACTTTTTCATACAAACCTAAAATGTTTTACAACTAAAAGTCAAAATAATATTTAGAGACTTGCACACGTGCACATGGAGAGGAGAGGAGAGAGAGGAAGGAAGGAAGGAAGGAAGGAAGGAGAGGAGGGGAGGGGAGGGGAGGAGAGGAGAGAGGAGAGGAAGGAAGGAAGGAGAGGAGAGGAGAGGAGAGGAGAGGA
>JBBMOC010000221.1:65000-66532 GCA_037975185.1 Centropyge bicolor | reverse complement strand
CCGGCCGAAGACACGGAGGAGGTGACGGAGGGCCTCTTGTCCAGCAGGTGACTGGAGCCGCTGCAGCTCTTGGTCCGGAACAGTTTGCTCAGGCGGATCTTTAACGAGCCCTTTTTGGACTTCCCCGGTACCCGGAGCGTCTTCTCCGCGGCCCAGCCGGCGGGGGTCCGCGGCGCGCTGGCGCACCGCTCCGGCCGCCTGCGGGGGGTGGACGCCTGGCTCGGGTTGGGGCTCGCGGCCCACGGGGAGCTCCGGAGCGGCGTGGCGGACGCCGGGGCGACCGCCTCCGAGTCCTCGAGGCTCAGCTGCGGCGGGCGGCCGGAGGAGCCGCCGCGGAGGCTGCACGGCTGCCCGCCGAGCGTCGCCGCGGCCGCCGGCTCCGGGTCCGGCGCCTCCACCTCCACCTGCCGCCGCAGCTCCGCCTGGAAGCCGCCGATGGAGAAAGCCCCGGACATCTTCTGGACGATCTCGCGCTTTCTGTGGAGCAGGAACTCGCGGCGGCCGCACTCCTCCTCGGCGTCCCCCCCCGGGCAGCCGTCCAGGCCCAGGCCGGACACCTCCCCGCCGCCCAGCCCCTCCAGCACCAGCAGGGCGTCGCTGGTCTCCGTGGGATCGTCCCCGGGCTCCACGGCCCCTCCTCCCGGCCCGTGAGCCCCCCGACACGAGCACTGCGGGAGCTCCCCGGCTTTGAACAGCATGTTGGGCACGGCGCCGACCCCCAGCTCCCCGAAGCGGCGGGCCAGCTCGAACACGGCCCCGTCCCGGTCCCCGGCGGCCCAGTCCGGCTCGAGCACGGTGAGGGGGTCGGCTCTGTCCGCCAGCAGGGGCCACTCGGGCGGGGTGGAGATGAGCCGATGCCGGCGGCACTGCAGCTCCGCGGCGCTCCGCTCCAGCAGCTCCCGCCGCCGCCGCTCGGGGCTCCGGCTGTTGTTGTTGTCGGCCGGGCCGGGGCAGCCGGAGCCCGGGCTCGGCTCCGCAGCCTCCCTCGGCTGGCTCCGCCGGTCCAGCTCCAGGATCCCCTCTCCGTTCCGCATTATGTTGGAGAAGACCAGCAGCTGAGGCCGGAGGCCGGGGCTGGGGGCGAAGTCGAAGCCCTGGGCCTCCATGGGGCTCTGCGGCGGCGGCGGCGCGGACAGCGGGGCCCGGCTCTCCGTCACCCCGCCGTCAGGTGCGGCCGTGCCCGCGCCGCTCGCCGGGCCTTTGTTCAGGCGGCCGCCGGGATGCTCGAGGCCCGGGTCTCGGCTGATGTCCAGGCTGTGAGCCAGGACCTCCTTGCCCAGCCCGGTCACCACGGCTCCTCCTCCCGGCGGCAGGTTGCCGTTGTCCCGGTCGTCCTCGGCCGCGGACACCAGGCGCATCAACACGAAGTCCGGCGACATTTCCTGCGCGTTGTTCATCGTGGTTCCTCGGATCCTCCAATGACACCAGGAGCCTCTTCACATAGCGGAGCCGAGGTCTGCTGCTATCAGAAAGAAAAGGCCTCCGATAAACAGGCGGAAGAAAAAACACAGGAGCCGATTTTTCATCCTCGA
>JBBMOC010000221.1:0-60000 GCA_037975185.1 Centropyge bicolor | reverse complement strand
GTCCAGACCTCCGCAAACATGTGACGTTTTCTCTCCTCCTCCTCCTCCTCCTCCTCCTCTTCAGAGTGAATTCAGGATGGGTCCAGTTTGGCTTCTTCTTCTGCTCCCATCGCTCCTCAGAGCGCAGGTGACCCCAGACTTCACTCCCGGAGTCACCGTGGAGGCAAACAACAGCACTGACTCTTCAGCGAACACCACAGGAAGCTCAGACATCAGCAGCAGCGCCTCCACTTCCTCCACACCTCCAGAGCCTTCTGGGTTTGCAGCGCTGCCTTCAGAAGCTCCCACAGAGGAGGACGACTGGTCCCCAGCAGAGACCTTCATGTACACTGGAGACGCGTCCGCTCTAGAGGTGGCCCGCTGCTCACGGGCGTACAGCCCGCCGCCGCAGACCAGATCCCTGCCCCTCAGCTTCAGGGCCCCCCTCCGGCCTGCTCTGGACGCGCTGGCCAACACGGCCAACTTCCTCAACATGATCTTCCAGGCCAGTGACCTGCGGGAGAGCACCGTGCAGGAGGACATGGAGTGGTACCACGCCCTGGTCCGCGCCCTCCTGGAGGCCGACGTGCTCATCCAGCGGGCCCTGCTCACCTTCGACGCCGACCCCACCGCCCCGGTGCCGCAGCTGGTTCTCCGCGCCTCCCGCAGCCCCACGGCCAAGATGCAGACCATCATCCTCCAGGACTTATCCAAGGCCTGGGAGAGCCTGCACCCGCCTGCCCCGGCCCCCGACGACAGCTGGTTCACAAGCTTTAAGTTCCCAGAGTCCACCCAGCCGATGGCAGCCCTGTCCAAGCGGGTGCTCCTCAACGACCTCAGCACCTTGGACACGCCCAAGTGGAAGCAGGGTGACAGCTACGTGACCAATCGCAGCGGGGTGCGCTGGGCCAGCGCCCCCTTCCTCGACTGTAAGGACGGGCTCTTTGTGCCCGGATGGATGCTCACCCTGTCCACATCCTTCTACGGCCTGAAGCCCGACCTGACGCCAGAGTTCAGGTTAGGTCCACACACACACACACACACACACACACACACACATTACAGATATGTTAAGACATTAATACAGAACATTGTTACAGAACCAAGACACAGACACAACCAACCTGTCACATGCTGATGATGTCACTAAGTTCACAGAGCTGTATTGGTGACCGGTGTCTGTTGTCCTTGGTCATTAGTTTTGGTTCCTGGTGTCACATTAACAGTGTGTATGTGCACTGGGTTCTGAACAAGCTGAACAGACTTAAACACCTGAGACTCGACACCAAGACGTCTGGACACAGACACTTTCAACAGAGAAAGACAACTAAGAATTTTTGTTTTACTTTTTTTGTTTTACACTTTACAGTTTTGAGGTACTTGTACTTTACTTGAGTACTTTCATTTCTTTTACTTTATACTTCTAATCCACTACAGTTTAGAGAGAAATACTGTGTTTTTCACTTCACCACATGTATTTGAAAACTTTAGTCACTAGTTACTTTGTATGCTCACGTTAATAAAACAAAATATAATCAACAAATCAAATAGGGTTTAAAATTAAGGATTAAGATAAGACTTAATTGATCCCTGAAATTCATAGATGAAGTATATAAAGTAGTTCAAATGATCTCCACCTTTACCAGCTATGTTTTAGCTGTGAGTGAGGAACATTTCAGTGCATCAGTAATTATAATCCACTAATATAATACACGTTATTCTGAAGTGGGTCTTAACGAGTTTTAACGAGTGTTTTTAACGAGTTTATTTTAATGCTGATATGTTTGCACTTTTATTTAAGTAAAAATTTGAATGCATGACTTTGAATTGTACTGTTTACTTAGTACTTAGTACAAGATGAGACATGACAGATCTGAAAACAGTGACTGGTCTGAGACGTCTTTAACTCACCATGATGGCTTCAGGCTCCTGATTGTTTCAGGGTTTCAGACCTGATCCAAGTCATAATCATGAGGTTATTGCAGAATCATGTCTTTGCTGCAGTTTTGTTTCATTTTAACTGAAGCTTATTTTGCCTTTACTGTTGGTGAAACATATTAAAAACAGAAAAACATTTCAGAAATATGTTTATGAGTCTGAAAAGAGATGGAAGCTCTGAAGCTGTATTTGTATTTCACCTGCCTTCCTAGCTCTGGGTTGGCCCCTGTGACCTTCTCTCCAGCACTCTGGAGACACTTTGATAAGCATTCGGAATAGAAAATGTGTTTGAATCAACAGAGTTGGATAAAACCTGACATTTGAAAAGGAATCCACTTAAAGGCGGCGCAGGTTTGTGCAGATGAAATGCAGAGCTGAGGGGAACAAAATGGATTATTCTAATGAGTGTGGATGAGCTGCTCTTGTTTCTTTGCTCTGATACACACTCGTCTCTGTGACCCCCACCCCCCCATGCATGTGTGTGTTTCTGTGTCAGAGGTGTGATCCGTGTGGATGTCAACATTCAGGACATCGACTTGGACCAGTGTGCGACAGGAGACGGTTGGTTCGCTGGGACTCACGAGTGCAACCGCACCACCATGGAGGTGAGCAGCTCCACGTGAGGCTCAGGGGAAACTACCTGCTCCTCGGTCTCTTTGAGCCGAACCAGAACCACTAACCCAGCTACAGAAGGACCAGTGATTGCAAACTACAGTCACAAAAAACTGCAACATATTAAGGTTAAAAACTTGATTTTCATAGGTTGGGGTCTGGGAATGAATTTGTGTGTTGATTTGTCGTACAGTTTTCTAATAGATGGCTTTTTGTTGTGGATGTGGCCTCTTTGACAAACTGACATGACTCTTGAACGCACCATGCAATTGCAACAGAATTTAGGGTAGATCACCTCCCAACGATCCTGTGTGATTTGACGGGAATTCACCGACTGGTTGGTTAAAGAATCAGTCTTTTTCCAGTTTTGAGCCTCCTCTAACCTTTAGCTTCCAAAAAGCCACTCAGACAGGAACAAGCAAACCAAACCTTCCTGTGTTACCTGTGAAGCCACAAACTCAACTTTTACCAAACTGGATGGTTTGAAAAGAGAGGGACATGTGATGAAGCTGGACAGTGGTGATAAGGTACACACTGTACTCTACCTTAGATTAATGAGCCATCAGGATAGTGAACCGCTAAATCACTTCCAGCCTATCAGCCTCCTCCGTTAATGATGCAGATGAAACAATAATAACCTTTAGCTTCACTCTTCACGCTGCCTGTGATGGGGCTGGGCTGGATTTTGTGTTTAAAAAAGGTTGAGAACTGCTGAAGATCAGGGGTTGGCATCCTTTTAGATTCTCATGCTCAATGTGAAAGCAGTGGTTTGGTGTTAGGAAGGTGCAGACATATTGGATGACTGACGGATTTCCTGACCTCGCCTGGTTCAGACCTGGACAATTAGATGTCATCCCTGATTTGTTTGGTGATTCTAATAGGTCTGCTGCTGCAGCACAGATCTGAAGAAATGAAATAACACTGACACTGGTCAGTTCTGAAGGAGTGACCTCACCTGAACCCTGGTGAGTCTGACCTTCTGGAAAGTTGCTTTCAGTTCCCTCGTGTTAACATATAAACAAAGACAGAAACTAAACCTCAACACTTTAGAGATGATGGTCATTATTCATAATGATTCATATAATCCACAGAGAAGCTCCTTCATCAGCGCATCAACTTCCCTCCTTGCGGTTAACAACCTCTCGTAGCTGGAAACCCCAGCGTTAACAGGTGATGTCCAGCTTCGTGTTATCAGTTATTCCAGTCACCAAAGTTGCTCTGAATGAAGCGAGTGACCATAAAGAGACAGAGACCTCAGGACAACAGCTGGTGACACAGAGGTCTTCTTCTTCTCAGACAAACTCTGAAATAATGAACATGCTGCCAACGATACGAAATGAATTCAATCACAGCGCGGTGGAGAGCAAGGACTCTGAAAGTTCCCCCACAGCCACAGTCTAATTTATGTTTGTGAATGTTAGTTACATCACACAAGTGCACTCTAAACTGTTTGCGACCTCTGGAAACGTTTAAGCCGTTTCTGTCTGTTCTGTGTCATTACTTGGTTTTTTTGCCTTTTATCCGTCGCTCATGCTGTCACCTCGCCACACTTTAACTCTTCTGTCCCGTCAGCTCCACCTCAAACCCTCTTTCAGTTTCCCTCTTCCCTGCCGGCCTGTCCGTCCACACCCAATCCTCCACCTCTCATCTCAGTCGTCTATTTAAAGATGGCTGCTCTGGGTGGCGGGCTGCGGGATGATCTGACGGATTATGGCGATAATCCAGTGCGCTGACATACTTCTCCTTTATGCGCCGCACTCACACAGGTCTGAAACACAAGAGAAGAACAGTCATAAAAATGTCCAAATCCACACGGTGCCCTTTGTCCCGTCCTGTCCTCCCTGGCTTAGAGGATTCAAACTGGTTGAGCAGAACATGTACTGGGTCACCCACTTTCTTCTGTCCTGTTTGGTCTCTCTGATGTCTTAATATGTCCTGTCCCTTATCACATATTGTCCTATGTCATCTCACTTCCTGTCCTGTCTTATCGTGTCTCGTTACCTCGTCTCACCTGGTCCTGTCTCGTCACATCTCATGTAGTCTTCTCCTGCCTCATCCATGTTTTCTCTCATCTCATCTCATCTCATCTCATCATCCTCTGTCATATAGTGTTCCCTTTACCCCATGTCTCATCTTCTTGTATGTCTTGCTTTGTCATGTCTTAAAGTATGATGTCCTGACTTGTCTCATCTTGCCTTGTCTCTTTTTGTCACATCTCATCCTCTCTCATTTCATCTCATCTTGTAGTCATCTCATGTCATCTTGCCCCGTCCTGTCTCATCATCTCGTCTCACCGCACATAGACTTGTCCTGTCTTGTCTTCTCATTATCTTGTCACATATTGTCCCATCTCATCTCATCTCTCACTTCCTGTCTTTTCTTTCCTCATCTCATTGTCTCATCTTGTCTCATTCTGTCTCACCTCTTTGTCCTATCTTGTCCTTCCAGGCCTTGCTTCATTTTGTCTCATCATCCTGTCTTGCTTCATCTCATATAGTCTTGTTTTATCTTGTCTTTGTATGCCTTGTCTCTTCTTGCTCTGTTCTGTCTCATCTCATCTCATCTCAACTCATCTCATCATAAAATGTTTCCCCAGTTATTCAGATAAAGATGAATTCCCAAATTTAATTCTTTGATTTTTTTTAATTTTTTTTTGCTAATGAAACCTGTTGCATCAAACGCCTCCAACACAACACACTGATGTAAATAACAACCATGAAGCTGTGAAGCGTTCAAAGTGGCCGGCGTGTGTTTCACCTTAAACACGACAGATGACTGAATCCACTCATTTACTACGACTGACTTTTGAATCGAGATGCGACCATGAAGAGAATTAAGTTGACGCTCTGCTCTGTATAATCCATATCACATTAATGTTCAGCCTGTGGCATTAGGTCTTTGAGCTGCTGATAAGGGGGTTGTGGGTTTGTATATACATATGTGAGGCCAGAGTGTGTGTGTGTGTGTGTGTGTGTGTGTGTGTGTGTGTTTGGAAACAGGATTTCTCTAGAAAAGGATAATACTCTGAGTCCAGGCATTATGTGTCCATTTAGCTTTTAACTTAGATTAACACACAGGCCATCCAAGCATCTGAAAGTGTGTGTGTTTGTGTGTGTGTGTGTGTGTGTGTGTGCGTGTGGAGATGTATCACTCATGTTGTGGGGACATTGTGCATTCCTTATTGGGTTAGGTACGTAGTGTGTGTGTTATGTTTAGGGTGAGGCTCCAGGAAATGAATGTACGTCAATGTAACGTCCTCTGAAGTGACTGAACGTGGTGTGTGTGTGTGTGTGTGTGTGTGTGTGTGTGTGTGTGTGTGTGTGTGTGTGTGTGTGTGTGTGTGTGCGCACGCGTGCATGTGTGCGTGAAGAATCAGAGGGAAATAGAGTGAGAGAGTAAAATGACCCTCTTTTTCATTCAGCATCTGCTTCAAGTTCAGTTCACCCCTTTTTATTGATTGTTGGAATCTCGACTATCTCAACAAAGTCATTAAGCTCCATCTGAACCTTCAGCCACATGGAATCACTGTGTATTTGATATATACTATGTGAGTCCATCGTCCGGCATCATCTGGTTCAGGAGACTCGTGTGTCGTCATCTGGTTCTGCTGTTTAAACACTGTTTAATTTAGAATCTACATCCTGTGATTGTTTGGTGCCTCTGTGTCTGATACCTGTTATGTCAATGCATGAGTCAATATTTAAATATGAGATTGCTTAATAATCTGCGTTTAATTTTAATTGGACATATTAACAGCAGCAGGAACATTTTATTTTGGAGGGGCGCTCCAATAATTTCTGAGGGAGTTTCACGGAAAGAACGATGTGACTTGATACCAATTACAGTGAAAATAGAGACAGAGTTTAATGGCTACTTATTCATGTAATTTATTCCAGACTTCAGTTGTACAAATGATTAGGAAATTACAGGAATGGAAAGTCTCACATCTGCAACAGAAACTCAACACAAGGTTGAACTTTGCAGCTTTACAAAGGTCGTATTTAACCACACAGTAATGGTAAATTCTGCTAAAGGGGAGGAATGTGACTAACTTTGTGAATGTGACCCAACTTTGTTCTGATGACAAACTTTCACTGGAAAACCAAGGTTAATTATTGTCATGTTAGTTTGATAAGAAGGTCCAATATTGGGTGGGAAAGTAGATTGTAAGCAAAGTATAACAAACCAGCAAATCCAGTGAAAACTAATAAAATTGTTTGTTCTGACATAAAAAGAAGAGACAGAGAAAGGAAGAAGAATCAGAATCATCTCTCTGTTTCTTGCAGTGTGTTCCGATTCCCGGCCGGGGCTTTCGACTGGGTCAGTACTGCTGCCGCTGCAAAGAGGGTTACTACAACCCTGAGGCTGGCGCTCGAGACTCAGGTAGGTCGATAACTGACGTCCGTCCACAGTCACCGTCTCCACTTTTGAGCCTCAACAATGTTTTCTGTCCATTTAAACCAGGCCGAAAAAAGTTCACCTGATTTAATAAAAGCTAATTAATGTATTTGCTGGTTTGACAGTGTAACCACTTTTATCTCACATGACTGAACTTTAGCACAGGGGTTTTCAAAGTGTGGGATAGCGAGCCTCCCTAAAGAGAACTCAAAAGCACGCCGCCCCCCTTTACCCCCCAAATTATTATTACTATTATTACTGTTATTGTTGTCGCTTTGTATGTTCCACACAGGCTTAAAAAAGGTTTTAAACAATAAATGCTATACACATCTTTATTTTTGTAAACATCTTAAACATGTTTGTATGTTCTTAAACATATTTTTAAAACATTTTAATCATCTTTATCTCTGTGTGTGTGTATTAATATCTTTTTTAACACATTTAACATCTGTATGTTTTCAGCATCTTTTAAAAACATATTTTTAACATCTATATGTTTTTAATATTTTTAAAACACATTTTAACATCTTTATGTTTTAACATCTTTTTAAAAACACATTTTAGCATCTGTTTTAACATATAACAGTTTTTTAATATCTTTTTGAATACATTCAATTTAAGGCCTCTTTGTGCAATTCCTCAAATCAGATAATAAACAGATCAACGTCAGTCAGATTTTTTTTTTTTTATCATAGCGGCTTGGTCGTTAAACTGTGGTGCTTGGTTTCAATATGACGCCGGAGTTTACATGGTCGCATACTGTCGTTAGCTAGCACCTCTCTGCAGATAACACTCTGTGGCAGCAGAGCATCATCAGGACCAATACATGAAAAGCCAAACTTTAAATAATCAGGGTCATACTTCCTCCGTTTTCTGCTCGCCCCAGACTCTGTGCCCTCTCTCACTTTCACTTGAGATACTAAAAATCAATCCATCTTGTCTCCTGTCAGATGTTTACACTTTTTTTTCTTTTCAGGTTTATTTTTTCACTCGCCGCGCCTCCCCTGAAGCCCTCTGGCGCCCCCCAGGGGAGGCGCGCCTCACATTTTGAAAACCGCTGCTTTGGCACATTTTATTTCATTGGTTGGTTTTTGCAGCCCATACATTTATTGTCTGGTCTCAAAGTCCCACCCCCTATAGAGTTTCAACTGGTGACAGAAGGGTCAGGTATTTTTCTTGGAGGAGAACAAAACAGAGCTAAAGGAAGAGCATTCATGAGGAATGTGAATGTCAGTGTTGTTTCATGTCTGGCTTTAAGAGCAGCCAATTGTTAGCTAATGCACGAATCTAACAGTTGATACATATCAGTCATCTTCTTCTCATACCGCCACCTAGAGTCCAAAAGTCCATGATGCAGCTTTAAATGAATTAAAATGAATCTTTCATAGCAAATCCAAATCTTTAAACATTTTATTATTAGAATTTAGAAGAAACTTCATTTTCGACAAATACAGGTGGTCATCGCTGGGAATCTTTCATAACATAAAGATAATACTTCAGAGACATTATATTGTGGATTTCCTGTTTCCAGAGTGTGCCGAGGTTTTTTGAGTCACGTGTATCTGAGGTCTCCACGTGGGTTTGTGTAGGTGTGGGTGCAGATGGCGGCCCTGTGAACGGGAGTGATGGCGGCGGTACGTGTTACCCGAACATGCCCATCTGTCTCCCGTGCTGGCCGGGCTGCGGGAGCTGTCAGGACGGCGCCCCCTGCCGGGTGCAGGAGGCTTGGCTTCTCAGGGCCGGCGTTCTGGCCGTACAGGGCGTCTTCATGTTCCTCATCTTCGTCAGCATGCTGGTGGCCTACAGGCATCGTCGGAGCAGGGTGAGTCAGGTCTTTGGGCTGAACGGGGGGGGGGTCACCAACACATCCTCACCCCTTTTCCAAATTAGCCTTTGTTGCAATGTTAAAAGTAATTTCACTTGACAACATGATGCATGTTTTTCTCATCATGTTCAAGGTCAAATGAGCAGTCATGAGCTCACCTCAGTATTTTGACCATAGATCAAACAGTTAAAACAACACTGACGTTGTTAGAATCAGTTTGATTGGGCTCCCAAAGTATCCAAATTATAATGCCAGGTTGTTTTATCGTTCAGTGCTGTCGTGGTAAACTCTTAATTCTTATCCTGTTTTTCCATCATCATAGGTGTAAAATGTGTGAACTGTAAACTGTTTGTCTATGTTCTGTTGCTCTTTTCAGCTCATTCCTGGAACATCATGTGCTGGTTCTGTGAACCCAGCTTTGCTTGAGGTCGAATTATCCTCTAGTTTCAGACAAGTTCTGACTGTCTCCTCTCTTATGTATGTTAGATTGAGGGAGGTTTTTCAAAGATCCAGAGGTTTTTAGAAGAGGGTCCAAACTTTTGGACCTGTTGAGGCTGAATGTGTCGCGTCAGTCTCAACACCTGTCACACACTCAGATTATAATAACGCATTCATATGATCCTCTGGACCAGCATCACGTCTTCACAACTTTCTAACTGTCCTCTCTCCCCACTGTCTCCTCCCTCAGAGGATCCGGGCGTCCGGCCTCCTGCTGCTGGAGACCATCCTGTTCGGCTCCCTGCTCCTCTACTTCCCGGTGAGCGTCTGAGCGAGTCGGCCGGCTGACGGTGTCACAGATTAGAGCTCTTTACAGATCAGTGCACAGCACAGCGCCGCGGATTATATCATAATGGACCATTTGTGGGAGGGTGAATGGGTTGAGGGCGTGCGTGTGTGTGTGTGTAAGTGGAAACGGGGTTTGTGGGTGGGGAGTCGACATTTTTCATAACTGCTCCGGTGACAGATTATCAATCAGTCTTCAGATTCATTTGACCAATTAAAGAGCCGTTAACATGCAAAAAGTCAGCCATGATTTTTTATCCATCTATGAGGAAGTGAGACACCTGCTGTCTGAGGGATTCAGTGTGTGTGTGTGTGAGTGTGTGAGTGTGTGTGTGTGTGTGTGTGTGTGTGTGTGTGTGCGTGTGAGTGTGTGCGTGCGTGTGTGCGTGTGTGTGTGTGAGTGTGTGTGTGTGTGTGTATGTGTGTGTGTATGAGTGTGTGTGTGAATGTGTGTGTGTACTGCAGCTTATTGATTTAGTTCAACATGTGTTGTGTGAACATGTTAAAGGCTGGTCTCAGCTCTGCGCTGCCTAACTGCACATTGGTGCATAAAAACAATCAGAATGTTTGAGACATGCAAATATTCTCTGATCAAACAACATCTCATCATATGACTTTGCTAGAATAATGGAATGGAGTTGGGAGTTTTTGCATGAGCTACGATGACCGAATAGATTTCAGACTGTCGATAAGAACAGGATTTCTAAACGGGCAGTTTGAGGCCTGGGACTCACATTCCCACTGGCTGCCATCTTGGCAGCTACAGCAGACAATCCTAACTCATTTGCCTGAATTAGGATTTTTCAGGATTATGATTGGGATTGGCTTCAGTTGATGTGATGGGCTGACTGTCAATCAGGCAATCATGCTCTGAAATATGCCAGTTTATTGGGTCCATTCAGCTCAAACTAACAGTCGTTCTTTCACTGTCATGAAGGTTATAATTGAAGTTGAAACTGTTTCAAAGAGCTGATGATTGAACCTCATGGTCATTTCAGAGGTTTACAGTTTGTGGAGCTGTTGACTTGTGTTCATTTTCACAAACCTTTGAGCAGATATTCATGATCCCCAGAGGCTGAATCCCAATGACTCTGATCCTCTGACAGATGAGTCACTAAGATCAATGCTGGCACTTTTATGAGAGAAAAGATCAGATATTCCTCTAAATTCCATGTTTGAAGTAAATTTATAACTCCTGTCCTTCAGTGTTTCATTAAACCTGGCTCCCCTGTTCATCACAACACAGTCAAGCCAGCGGTCCAACACAAACAATATCATTTCTCTGGTCTATAAACGTGTAGTACATTGGCACTGTTTAATTCAAAGGTTTTATCTGTCACGTGCACGAGACGTGTAGTGAAATCCAGAGTGCGTGAGATTTAAACTGCTGCACCATGCACAGAGATGTGAGACAGGAAGTGGTTTTGGGACGATGCTGTAAGAGTTTTGTTTGACAAATTCAAAGGTAAATTGCAGCCCACATACCTGACTGTAGTTCTGAGAGTCCCGGAGGAAAAGTTCACCCTCTCATCTCGGCGAGGGCTCGGTGCGGCCGGGCGTCCCTTTGATCTACAAACAGGTCACCTGCTGCGGGGCCCGTTCGGGGTCCACATGAAGGAGTGAAGAGCTGCTCTGTGCAGGGACTCCTCAACCTGGACAGAGATTAAGATGGACTATTGATCGACTAGATTGAAAACAACTTAATGTAGTGTATTTTATTTTAACAATTTTTCAGCTTGACACAAAGAAAGTTTAATTCATAAGTTCTTCTCCTCCACTACAGTTGTGGATTAATGCAGAAAATAATAGCAGCTTAATCCGAACTGAAAATAAACATTGGCTGTTCTTCTGCATATGAATGTTGCTGGATGGAAAGTCAGGGGGTCACCAGGTCGTCAGGATTCATCCTCTGAGGATCATGAAAGTCTGGTCAACATTTTGTGCCGGTCTCCAGGAGAAGTGAAATCTCTCCTGCGCTCAAACATCTGGGGCCGGACCAAGTTAACCAGCTGCCCCCATTAGTCAGGCTGATTACTACCTGAACTAAAAGAGCTGGAGAGCTTGATATTGTTCAGAGGCATCAGGCCTTTAACCGTCACTGGAGTCGCTGTGTTCTCAGATCACTTCTTCCTCCAGTCTGCCTTTGAGTTCAGGCCATTTCTGCTGATTAAAACCCCTCTGGATGTTTACTGCACGGCCTCTCTGTTTCTATACAATATTCACTCCGAGCAGTTTATCCTTCATGAGTGCTTTGAACACAATGATGTAAATTTGCATTCACATTTTAGGCTTTAGCTGATGCTCTTATCCCGAGTGACAGAGACGGACTGTCAGAGTACAATGAGCTTTAATTCCTGGATTACAGTCATCCACTCTGCTGTTACATACTGAGCAGAGACAAAGGTTCAATCTGCTGCTGAACGTGACCGACGGAACATATTCACAGCGTCAAACACATGTGGTTCAGACATGAGGTTTTGGACAGGCAGTTTTTGTCTGTTAATGCTGATGTGATGTGTGTGTTGGAGATATTGTTCATAAACTGCAGGAAGTCTTATGGTAGTAACAGCAGCAGTAACACTACTAATGGTAGTAGTCAAAAAAATATAGTAGTAATAGTCGTAATAGCACCAGCAGCTGCAGTAATAGTAGCTGTACTACCAATGGTACTTATCAATGGTGGAAGAACTTTCAATATCCTTTACTTGAGTGAAAGTACTAATATCACAGTTTAAAAATACTTTAGATGTATAAGTCCTGCATTCAAAATCTTACTTAAGTAAAAGTATTAGGATCAAAATGAACTTAAATTACCCAAAGTAAAAGTACTCATTATGCAGAATGGTCCATATAAAATTAAGTCGTAGTAGTAGTACAAATATAAGTAGTGATGGATTAATGTGTGAGCCTCACTGATGTCGCAGCTGGTGCAGCTGGAGCTAATCTGAACTTCTTCATATACGGATGGGTAGCTTTTGTAGTGTATCAGTTAAATTAAGGTATGTATTAATAATCTGAATCTGCAAAGTAACTAGTTACTAATGTTGTCAGGTAAATGCAGTGGAGCAAAGTACCCCCCGGACACTCGGTTTGTAATACTACAAATAAATAACATTGCAGTACTTTCCTCAGTGGAGCAGACTCCGTCACCATGTGTTACCTCATTCTGTGAGAGTGACCAAAAAAACCTGTATTTAAATGAAAATCTTTCAGTTAAAACTTACTTTAAGTCCAGTACTCAAGTACATGTACTTAGTATTCCACCACTGACAGAGAATTACTGCTAATGATACTTTTCTCTTTTGCTATTACCAGCTCCTGTACAACACTAGTACTAACAATAGTATAGTACTCTACATAGTAATAGCTGTAGTTGTGGGCAGCAGTGATAGTAGAACAACTAGTGATAGTACTAATAATAGCAATACAGGTACTTTATCAGTTGAGTTTTTTCATACATGTAATGAGTTGAGACGCCCCCCCGCCCCCTGGCCCGTGGCTGTAGTTCGACTCACAGTAAGTGTCTCTGTGTCTCTGCAGGTCTTCATCATGTACTTCAAGCCGAGCACCTTCAGGTGCATCCTGCTCCGCTGGGTCCGAATGCTCGGCTTCTCCATCGTCTACGGCACAGTCACGCTGAAGATGTACAGGTCGGTGGGCTGCTTTCATCTGCTCGAGCATCCTGTTACATTTCAACACAGCAGAATACATTTGAGAACTCCTTGAAGAACATAAACCCAGAGGGATGTCAGAGTCCCAACCACCAATGCGTGCTTGCAGTAATAGAAACTCTGTGTAAACATAGACCAAACTCAGCTGACTGACAGATAATCAAACTACACTCTTTTAAACTAAAGCGCTTGTTTTTTTCTCCAACTTTTAGAAGAAGAAATCACACCTTGTTTTTCCTTGTAGAAATTAAAAGTTGAATTCACAGGATGCACACTTTAAACATCTATAATGTCTTCATAACACTCAGCAGCATGTTTGTTGTTTCCTAATTGTGGAAAAAGGAAAATGTAATGTTCAATTGTTTTGTTATTATGTTCATTGCTATGTTCTCACTTTAAGATCGAAGGTTTCCTACATTCTGTCTTCAGCAGCCAAACACTGACCCACTCTTGCCTCTGCTCAGGGTGTTGAAGGTGTTCCTGTCTCGCACGGCCCAGAGAGTCCCCTACATGTCCAGCCTCCACCTGCTGAGGATTCTGGGAGTGATGCTGATGACGGTCAGCTGGTTCCTGTGTGCGTGGACAGTGGGCGTCCTCCAGAACCGCGACAGGAACATCCCGGTGTTTATCACAACCACCACGTCAGACGGCCAGGGGTTCAACCTGTGTTACCTGGACCGCTGGGACTACATGATGGCCGTGGGTGAGTGACAGGAGGCGGACAGCGTGAGATCTTCTGTTTTCACTCTTTCAGTCCTGTTTGTGTCATTTTAGCCTCCATTTCTCCGTAATAACAACATTGTAGTCACCAAAGTAACAGCTTAGAAAACTTTACTACGACAAAATCTCAGAAGCAAAACCGGCAGTGAGCAGTGACCTGACAGGGTTCAATGTGCAGAAAAAAACTCAAAATTCAAAGGTCAGAGTTTAACCATGAAAACAGAGTCAAAGTTGAAGAATTTACCTTTAAAAATGTCCCTTGTTGATATCAGCTGTAACTCAGATGATCTTGGTTGGCAGTTTACACATTATTTAGCTTTTTCATCAGTATGAGATTAATTTAAAAAAAAAAAAAAAAAAAGTAAATCAGACACTTCCTTACTTTCCTCTGCCACAGCTGAGCTTCTGTTCCTGTGCTGGGGCAGCTCCCTGTGGACCGCCGTCAGGCCCGTCCCCTCGGCCTTCCACGAACCTCGCTACATGGGCATCGCCATCCACAATGAGCTGCTTCTCTCCACCATGTTTCATCTGTTCAGGTAAACAGCGAGTCACATTTCTCTGAACCTCTCAAACGCCGAACCACTAACCTCCACAGTGAAAACACAGCGATGTTTCTGTTTTCTGGCTCCCTCAGGTTCACCTTTCCCTCTCTCCATCCTGACTGGATGTTGCTGCTCTCGTTCACGCACACCCATGTGACCATCACCGTGACGCTCGCCCTGCTCTTCATTCCCAAGGTACTCAGCTCTTTTATGTCATAGTGCCAAAAGTTTAGGGGCAGAACAAGAAGTAGAAAACAAGGTTATGAGTGATCTCTTAATGGAGCATCCTTACTTTTGACATTTAGTCTGGGTTTGATGAAATTACATTAACACACATGTAAACTCAACAGAAGAAACAACTGTCGCTTCTTAGCACCTTGTTATCATTCAGAGTGAATCCTCTCTGGTAATCGCAGCTTGTGTATTCTCACTCGTTCAGGATTTCTAGTCAAAGGCACTTCACCAGAAAACAAAATTGCTGAGTGGATGAAAAAGGAAGACATTATTTTGTTTTTTTACTTCTTGAAAATCTAATGTCCTGCAGCAGAGAAAAGCCTGTGCTGAGGAGTTTCTCTCCAGTGACATCTCAGACCAAAGGCTTAGCAACACATCGTAAAACTCAGCATCAGCTGTTCTGGGGCTTCTTAAAGCTAAATACTACCATTAACATAACATCAACATTCACTTCAGTTAGTATTGAACTCGGCATACCACGCCACTGTTCAGTATTTAAACCTGTTGACATGCGTACTGTTAGCATGATAACAAGTTAATGTTTGGCATAGTGTCACGTCAAGTCTGTGAGCCATGAAAGTCCTTTGTGACACATACACATTAAAGAACATGCATGACTGCACACAATGTTGTTTTCTCATGCGAAATGTTTACATGTGAATTGCATCCCCGTGTGTGTGCTCCACAGTTTCTTTATGTGTCTAAGCCTGGGAGAGAGGAGATTGCAGCAGAGGTGTATGAAGATGAGGTGGACCTTCGGCGCTCCGGCTCGTACCTCAACAGCAGTTTTCACTCTGCTTGGAGTGAGCACAGTGTGGACCCGGATGACTTTCGGGTAAACTCTTTTGTCCCCTCAGAACGATGTTATCACTTTGCCTTGGGACATAATTTACAAAAGGTGGAAGAAATTCCTAAGGTCACATTTAAATAAGGGAAATAAATGTCTCTTAATTTCAGTTATGTCCACATTTAGACTCAATTAAACAGATTTTAAATGTACTATAATTTAAATCATAAATTAACAGCAAATAAAATCAGAGATAGAATGGACACATGTTGTACTGTATAACCTTTCTTCCCCCTTTATCCATTTCTCATCCTACACCGTCTTCTTCTTAAATGAAAACGTCTGTTACCTTTCCTCTGACTTGTTACTCTCCTTATCTTTTCCTCCCCTCAATCATTTCAACCATATCCTCAATCCTTTCATCGATTCCCACCCTTCTTCATATGCACCAGGATGAACTGAAGAAGTTATATGCGCAGTTAGAAGTCCACAAGACCAAGAAGATGACTGCAAACAACCCTCACCTGTCAAAGAAGCGAAGTTCTCGATGTGCATTGGGGAGATCCATTATTAGACGCATTGCTGAGATCCCAGAATCCATGAGCCGGCAGTGCAGCCGTGAGGAGAAGGATGGATCCTTCCACAGTAGAAGCGTGAATCAGTCCGAGTCTTTCAGGAGGACCCCAGATACCATATCGGTCAGTATCAGTTACAGAAGTTCAGTGAAAACACCGTCACCATCCATGCGCAAGTCTCAAAGTGATCATCACTATGTCAGAGAAAGAGACTCGTCTTTGCATGACTCCATGTTAAAGGCCAATGCTGTGAAGAGATCCTCTCGGCGATCTGAGACCGATTCCCTGGATATTCCCCCAGGGGTCTGTAAGTCAGCCAGTGCCCAAAATCTGACAATTGATACCAACCTCCTGCATCCTGATCACACCAGGCTTCACAAGTCCTGGAGTCTGACCTCAACTACTGCCCATTCTATGGAGAACATACCTAAGGTTAACAGAGCCAGCACAGTGCTGACAAGGTCTAGGCAGAGCATATCCATTAGTGACCAGACCAGGAGTGCTCTCCAGTCAGAGTCATTTGACAAGGCTGAGGTCTGTCCTTGGGAGGTGGAGCAAGAACAGTCAGGGGATAAGAACCAAAAGCATGTCACCTACGCAAACTCTGAGGACAGCGAGGAAAAGGGGCCACCTTCTCCACAGGTGCTTATCTGTCCCTGGGACCATTTACCACCTGTGCAAAATAATCCTTCAGAGGATAAGGAAATACAAGTCGAAACTGAGTCCCCCAAACCACAGGCCTGCGTGTCTGCAAGTGCACCAGCCTCTCCAAGACCAAAGTTCACAAAAGATCAACGTGTCTTCTCCTTCCGCACCCCAACCAGCAAATGGCTCTCTGTGAAATCAATTATGGGATCCATGGATGCAGGAAGTAAGTCCAGTAGGGACGGAAGTTTACATAAAGAGGATTCCGTTTCACAAAAAAGTCAAGAAAGTGCTTCCACAACGCCAAGATCAGGAACATCTAGTCGACGTCCCAGCATGGAAAAGAGGTCACTGCAGAAAAGAAGTACGACAACAGATGGAAAACCATGCCTTGTGAAGCAGAATGCCATCAGACTCTCCTCTGGGGATTCTTCTGAAAGAAGCCCAAGAAGGCTTGTGATTGTTAAATCTGCTGTCTACCCTTGGGACATGGATGATATGCAAAAAGATGGCACTTATGAAAATGTGTTTTTATCAAGGCAGAACAGCAAACGTAGCAGTATAAGTTCTTGGGAAACTGCCAGCAGCTGCAGAACCCCTTCAACTCACAGAAGAGGTAGTAATCGAATCACACCAGTCCGTAATGTTTCCCATGCAGATGTGTGTCCATGGGATGGAGCTGGTGCTTTCCAGGAAGGGGAGGGAGCAAAGAAGCAGCAGAGCATTAAGACAGATGTCTGCCCTTGGGAAGTACAGGTATCTGAACCTTCTAATGTATGTCCATGGGAATCTCAAGAGCAAGGGAATGTGAGAAGACAAGGAAGTGCCCATGCTAACGTATGTCCTTGGGAATCACAGGATACCCCTGTTATTTATCATAGTAACCTGTCCAGAGATTCTCAGACGCAGCAGTCATTGAAACGTGCAACAGACATATGTCCCTGGGAGACTGCAGGAACTCCACAACCTTCAATAAGGCAAGATAGCGAATACGCTAATGTTTGTCCTTGGGATGTTCAGGACAAGCCTGAAGTTGTATATGAAAACCTAAATCCTTTGGAGACCAAGGGAACGCTGACAGTTCCCCTTCGACAAGAAGTTATGAAATCTGCCATCCACCCTGGTGCATCAAAAGAAAGTTTAAGTAATGAGCAACAGTACCATGCAAAATCACCTGCCCTGCATTTGGGTAGACAGGTGACCAAGACAACAGAAAGTTGTCCATGGGATTTCCCTGATCCCCCTAAAATCATGGAAAACATTTGTCCATGGGAAGAGGGGAACACAGAGCCAACAAATACAGACACAACTTCAGAAATGACTGTCAAAGTAGATATCTGTCCTTGGGAGACTGGACATCAAGAAAAACCAGAAGACTTACAAAGAGGTGTCTTGCCTCTGAAAGCTGCTTCCATACAGACTGAAGAGAAAGACAGCACAAGAGTAAATGTATGTCCCTGGGAAACTGAGGCTCCTGAAAAAACTGCAGCTACCAAGATGGTGTTGCAAGGACAGGAAAGACTGGCAGATGTTTGCCCATGGGATAGTAGTGAAGCAGAATCAGGAAAGCCAGCCACTCACAAAACATCAGAGAGTCACGTAAGGCAAGACACATCTCGTGCAAATGTTTGTCCATGGGATACAGAGGAAGCAGGGGCAGTCAAAACTGAAGTACCAAAAGCATCAGAGAAGCTACAAAAACAAGAAAATTCCCAACAAAATGTTTGTCCATGGGAAACAGAAGCCCCAAAAGTTCTGAAAAAGCAAGACAGCACCCGGGCAGATGTTTGTCCGTGGGACACAGAGGAACCAAAAGTTCTCAAAAAGCAAGACAGCGCTCGGGCAGACGTTTGTCCATGGGACACAGAGGAACCAAAAGTCCTCAAAGAACAAGACAGCGCTCGGGCAGCTGTTTGTCCGTGGGACACAGAAGAACCAAAAGTCCTCAAAGAACAAGACAGTGCTCGGGCAGCTGTTTGTCCGTGGGACACAGAGGAACCAAAAGTCGTCAAAGAACGAGATAGCGCTCGGGCAGATGTTTGTCCGTGGGACACAGAGGAACCAAAAGTCCTCAAAGAACAAGACAGCACTCGGGCAGATGTTTGTCCGTGGGACACAGAGGAACCAAAAGTCCTCAAAGAACAAGACAGCACTCGGGCAGATGTTTGCCCATGGGACACAGTGGAACCAAAGGTTCTCAAAAAGCAAGACAGCGCTCGGGCAGATGTTTGCCCATGGGACACAGAGGAACCAAAAGTTCTCAAAAAGCAAGACAGCGCTCGGGCAGATGTTTGTCCGTGGGACACAGAGGAACCAAAAGTCCTCAAAGAACAAGACAGCACTCGGGCAGATGTTTGTCCGTGGGACACAGAGGAACCAAAAGTCCTCAAAGAACAAGACAGCACTCGGGCAGATGTTTGCCCATGGGACACAGTGGAACCAAAGGTTCTCAAAAAGCAAGACAGCGCTCGGGCAGATGTTTGCCCATGGGACACAGAGGAACCAAAAGTTCTCAAAAAGCAAGACAGTGCTCGGGCAGATGTTTGTCCGTGGGACACAGAGGAACCAAAAGTTCTCAAAGAACAAGACAGCGCTCGGGCAGATGTTTGTCCCTGGGAATCTAATGATCCCCAAACCTCAGCTGAAAGCCAAGTTGATATTCCCAACAGTGACAAAGATGAAATCATTGAGACCCAGGGGCCACTTCGTGTAGATACCCCAGCAGGTATAAGCATAGAGGAGATAGAGGAGTCTAAAGAAAACTTAGCTCTGGGCCGTCGTGACGCTTTGTGTCCCTGGGAGATGGTAAGGAGCAGTTCTGGTTCATTCACAGACAATACCTCGGATGTTTTCACATGGGAGCCTGAGAATATTCCTGAAGAAGATGAAGAGGACGATGCAGAATGTGCTGCAGAGGCTCTTGTATTCCCACCTGATTTGTGACCTAAATTTAGCCAGCATCTGCTTCACGTTTGACCCCCCCCCCCCCCCTAAATCAAGGGGAGCGTGAACTTTTGGTGGCACCCTGTTAAAGGTCAAGGGGAACTTTGTTTTTATTTTTCCCAGCTCCACGGGGAGGTCAGAGTGCAGCGTCAGCTCACAAACAGCTCCCCTGTGTGCAGTCAGAGCTGAAAGGCCTTTCTGTTGGACGATTCCTTGGGCTTCTCAAAGACAGGACTTAGGGCTGTGTTAATTCAGGTTGGACTATATTTGGGTCATCCAGCTGTCTGACTAAGAAACCTGTAGTAGAGACTTGATGAGCTGGACACAGTTAGTTGTGCAAACCTGACCGAAAATAAGTTTTCTTTTAACTGGAGCACATATTGCACACTCTTTATGCCCCGAACCAACCCAGCAAAGAAGTACAGACAGACATTTCTTGACTGATAGAAGGGCATCTAAGGCATTTAGATGAAGTCCCTTTTCTTCCTGCTTCTACCCCCATTTTAAATTATAATGTTTTTGTGTCTTTGTATGTTTTATGTGATAATTCACATATTTGCCGTGTACATGCAGTATGTTGGACCCATGGTTGGGGTGAATATGTTACAAAACCTAAACTTAACAAGTCCACAGTGCTCACAAACACAAACATAGCACCGGACCTTAGAGATGGAGCGTAATGGAAGATGGAGGTTTAACCAGCACACACCAGATAAATTCAGTCTAATTTTGTTCTTTTGTGGAAATTATATTTTCAAAGTAGAAGAAAGTGTTCCATGTAAAGCAGTGCCGCCAGAACTACAATGGATGTCAAATCTCATTTCTATCAAGTGTTAATAATTGATAAAACTATGCATACCTGTTTGCTTCAGTGACTGATTTCATGATTAAAGTCCAATAAGTCCAATATTACTCTCCCACTTTTGATTCAGTCATAATAAAGGGAAGAAAACATTCCACCACAGAAACAATGCCAAAAATTGCATAAATCACCATAAACTGGAGTGAAAGTTTGCAAAACTGTTTTATATCTGAGCATTTAGAAAGTCATGTAAATGCCTTTGTGTGAGTGCAGTACTCCAAATACCAGCTTTATTAGGATGAGATCAAACATTAAAAACATGCTGTGAAGAATACTTTTTAAATGTTTGGTAACTGCAAAAGACATCAAATTGTACAGGATGTTTATGTTGCACCTGACCTGCTTCCAAATTCACTCCATTTAAATGCTGCGAATAGCGTGAGTTATGGAGGTGAGACTCAAAAAAATCTGTTGAGTAGTTGCTAGTTAAGGTTTTGGTCAACTGTAAAACTTCTTATCAGGGTTATTTATGCAGATTGTTATATTAGTCCTTATAGTTCTTGCTGGAAAAGTGGCATCTTCGGCAACATTTTATTCTTCACAAATATTCTTTGACGTATTTGAAAAAACTAGATTCTAAGAGATTCTTTTGCACGACTCCATTCATTTGCTGATGACCAGTAACACAAAGAGAATTGAAGATCTTCTGACAATTAGACACGTTTATTATTAGCTAATAATTTATTTACATCAAGAGTGGCCCTACATCTCATGTCTGACATCAGTGAGTACTATTCTTCTACTACTATCATCAAGTTTCAGATACAATCGCAACTTTTTAAAAGCAGTTGTATGTTGGAAAATGTTTTATGGTAAATAAAACTTACAATGTCGAAAGTTTTCTGTATTGATGTAATTACGTCACGTCTATTCCAGCAACGTGTCTGTCAAATCAGGTGTCAGTTCTTCAGCACTTCTGCTACAGTGACCTCATTGTAAAACACTGCGTCAAGATTTTTGTCAATGGAATGACCTAGTTTTGTGAGCATTGTTGCATGTTAGTGTGTTTTTGAATGAGCGTGCTGTGTTTGTTGTCATGTAAAAAAAAAAAGAAAAAAAGTCTAATATTGTTGTAAGACATTGATTTTGCATAGAGAAACAGCCTGTGTTCTGTTTTCAATTTTGGATGCAATATCTTCTATGAAAGATTATTCTGATAAACTCCTCTGAAATCTACTGGTTTGAAGAGAAGCTGACAGGACACTTTATTTTTGTATTTCCTGGGGTCAACATGCAACATATTCATCAGAGAAATAAACCATTCAATTTGTGGAGATCTATGCATTTATTTTTTACATGTACACATTTAGTTGGTCTCATGATAAAACATGACATTTTGTGAAACACTCTTAAGTTATGGTGAAATTCAATGTCTTGAAAAGAGATATTTTTCAAGGCTGTTGTGTTAGAATTTGTTGCAGGGAAAGAAGCAGCTCTACTGGCTGCAGGACACAGTGGTTTGTTCATCCTAAAACTCACCTGCTGCTTCCACCGTTTCAACAGCCAACAGCATTTAGACATAAGAGCCTCCAAAGGAAGCCTGGTTTCCTGCCAAGGTGGACAAACTAACCAGTCACAGCCAAAGCTTAAACAGCATTTGGCCCATGACTACAGATAATGTCCTACTGTGGTTTGATGAGAAGAACAGCGCCACCCGGTGGCCTATTTGTTCCACTGAACTGCCTGTGGTTTGGGAACTTCATAGTTGAGGTCTGCGAACTCTTGTCCAGGCTTCAGCTCTGGACCAGGAATCAACACAGTCTGAAAGAGTGAGAAGAGCAGATGAGTATTTTTTTAAGCATCATCTACTCCACACTTTTGCTCCAAGGAGATTTAACCTTCAGGACCGAAATGGGAAAACCAATTTGTGATATACAAAAAGTCAGAAAACAACTCATTTCAACAACAACAGAATCACCCTGGTGTGACTGGATTGTTTGTCCCTGCATGTCTTTGTTTCATATCACTATAAATAGTTTCCAGATTTGTCTTAGAATTGGTTCATATTTATTATTTACCTAACAAAGTTTACCAGTTACTGCCCCTAAAACATGGGAGCAGATGTAACTGTGTGAGACCTGGTTTTCATTTCTGTTCAGTTTTATGGACAGTTGGTTTCCTGCTGTCATTTGTCAGTTGGCCTGACAGATTGTGATTGACAAGTGGCAGAGCCTAAAATAACCACAAAGAATTAGTGAAACCTCAGAGGCCTTGTGAAACTGATTTGAAGATATCTGTAGCATTTACATGTAAGAGCTTCAAGGAATTTTAGAAGAGATGAAATACTGAAAATAGGAAGAGAAAATCTCCACATTATCCACACGTCTTTTAAACATTTCCAGAGAAACACATCATTTGAGATTCTGTTATATTGAATTACAGAATCTAATTTCGCTTGTTTTCTGATTGTAAATGAAAGAAGGACAGAAACTGTGCTTTGGGGTCACGTTAATAACAAGCTCCTTATTGTTAAACTAATAACCATCAGAAACACATGATGGGGACAGAGAAGGCGTCTCCAGCAGAGACTGTTTTTTAGATTCCATCAGAGAAGAGTGAGAAACACCTTCCAGGCAACATCACTGCTCCATCTGTCTGCTTCATCTGAGACACAGCAGGGGCTGACTCACAGATTTAAGGTGATTATATTCTACGGTTTGCAGTGATGCGTACAATGCAAGTCAACGTCTACTGCAGTCTTACAGTGTGAGGGCTGGTGCAGACACTGAACACGACCTCTCAGGTAAACAGCAGGTAACCTGACACATGCCTGTTACTGAGAATAAACTTTAGGCAACAGATCACCAGATCATTTAAATTCCATGAAACAGTGATTTATGTGTAAAACACTGAGCCACAACATCGTATTCCTGCATGTCCAAAATATTTTTATATGATGGAGATCTGCAAGTTGATTAAACTGTTTCTGAGGAAAACTGTGGTTCATCCCTGTGCTCAGGCTGAGCAGAGTCCTCTCACTCAGTCCACAGCCTGGTGATCAGGGAAACTCCCCTTGTCCTTCCGACAGGCTTTTCACAAGAGCTTTCAACCTCCAGCAGATGGAGTTTGTTCAGTTTTTATGGACATGGATTTGCATAACTTGATCCATAAAAAGTGCTGCGTGTGACTGGCCAGTAATGGATCTTTTGTTGGGGCTGTTTTGTTAAACTACAACTTGGCTGAACTTTGATTGGTTTGAATTATGTTTCACTGGACAACTTTTTGTTGTGTCATACATGTATGATGACACTACTGAACTCAGGGTAACTATCAATTATGTCATAAAACCATATACATGTGGAGACACATAAAACGGTTCTTGTTCATACTTTTGGTGCTGCAGTCGAATTTCATTGTGCTGTGCTCAGAGGTGTTTCCTCATTGATGAAAATGTGGTGGACAAAAAAAACTATTTGAGCAAAAACTGAACATTCTAACCTTCATAAAGGCCGTTATTTATTACAGAGCCGTTATAGTCTACTGCATCACTGTTAACTAGGTTGAACACCTCAGTACTGGATGATGAGAAGTCCAGTTTAAGGGTCGGAGCAGTATTGGGACTGCAACAACCTGTGTTTTAGGGGACGAGGCAAGGGTTGTACAAAGAGGAGGTATAAAAGCACAAGAAGAGGAAAATGATTAACTGGAAAAAATGAGAAAAGTCATAACGAAAGCTGAAACACTAAAACATACTCCACCTACCTCATTCATGTGGTCAGGAAGTATGAACCGGTCAGTTAATAGAAGTTTCTTAATTTCCTTTTGACAGTAAGTGTGCCTTGGACCTCTGCCCTTTTCTTACTAAAAGATATTTAAAAGATGTTGTCAGCCGGCGCAGAGTAGACGGTCACCTTGATAATTGGATCCTTGGCAGGAGCCCAGGACGGCACTATTTTTCCGTGCAACCTCCATCGGCCGTAGGGGTTGACGAGGTGTCGCTCCAGGACCAGGTACTCCAAGACGTCCTTGGGCTGCTCCTCGCTGCCCAGCATCAGCCTCCCGAAGCGGTCGTAGATGGCCAGAGTCTGCAGAATATGCAGATGTAAAAGAAGGATCATCCTGTCATCTAAATTCTGTTTGTACTCTCGGCTTTAAACCCCAAAAGTGCTCTTGAATTGGCTTTGCATCACCCTGCAATTATCTGTGTGCAATGTACCGTTAACGTATGTAAATCTGCTAAGGTCTGGACGTTTGTCAGTCCAGCAGTTGTACAAACTGGCTGCATGAAAAACACAGGCAACAGTAGCAGTTTTAACAATATTTGAAAAACAGGAGCACACACTTGGAGAAAAAGCTCTGCACACCAGTGATTCATACTCAAATAAAGAGTGGACTTCAGTGAACGTATGAGTCGTACCTGTTTGGAGTGCATGCGGACCGTCACCTGGCCGTAAAAGTTGCCTTTGGAGACCATGTCGGGGCAGCGGGCGTGCACCACTTTGGGCAGCTCCAGGGACTCTACAAACCTCCAGCGGATTGTCTTGTAACGGTTCCCTCTCGTCATCTCCTGAACACAGGATAGAGGAGTGATAGGAGGAGTAAAAACAATCAATTGTGGATTTGATGAAACTGAAATAGTGACGAACTTCAGCACTGTTTAGAAGATCGTACCGGATAACACCTTTCTGTCACCAGGGAGTGAAGTTTCTCCTTGTTGAACCTGCAAAACAATGAGCACATTAATCTTTCTCTCTAAGCCTCACACAGTAGCTTTTTAAGGTCAGATTACATGTTGAATGACTGTACATCAGACTTTACTACCTGTCAGTCACCACAAATGAAGCTTCTTGAGACATTGAGACATTTTGCTTTGACAATGAGAGGAGTTAATGTCAAACCTATTTTAAACCACAAACTTTGTATTTAAAAAATAAAATTTGGAAAATGTGCTGTTTTGTTTCTTACAAAGACCACAAACAAACAAACATAAACAAATGTACAGAATGAATTTAATAGCCAAGGCTTTAAGCCACATCTCACAATTTCATCAGCAAATTGACTGAGCAGAGACTTGAAATTCTGAATTTTACTTATTGTCAGAAAATGACTTGTTAAAAATTAGAAGACTTTTTGTCAAACTACTACTAAGGATCATTTGCAATTTAAACCTTTGCTAAATTTAAAATCAATATTTCACAATGACATCAAAATATACATCAGAACAATCTTCTATAAGTCAAAGAACAGCTGGTCTGGCCCCCTATGTCAATGAATCACTCTGACTGGCAGTTTGATCACAATAAACAGGCAACTTCACTATCATGACTGTGTTTTCCCACTTTGCAGCCGAACTAAAGGCACAAGATCTCTCACTTCTGTGACAAATGTCTCACTGTAATATTCAGCTTCCCTCCCTGACTATGAGGCTCAGATGAGCTGCATCAGTAAGCTGAATGGGGTGAGAGACGTGAGTTCATTTTCTTACTGTGACAGGGAGTTGTGAGCCTCAATGAAGATTTCTTGAGCTCGCTCTGCAAAATCCTTCGTTTTGAACTCAGAGTCGTGCTCTTTGATTTTACGAATCCTGTTAGAAACATAAAAAACACATTGAGTTTTTCACATTTACTCTTAATTTTATCATTTTAAGATGTTTTGGATCTAATTCAACAAAGCAGCTGTAATAAGGAAAGAAAGAGGTGTTGTCTTTCTCAATGACGCAGCCACACCAATCTTAATTCTGTCCTGCAAGGTCCAGGTGTTTGACAAGAAAAACATCAGTAAGGGAACAACATAAGGAGTTCCAGAAACAATCTTACGCTAGCTGTGAGGCGGCGCTCTGTCGTATCTGTTCAGTTCGTTGTTTCAGGCCTTCTTTAGATAGACTGGAATGACGAGCGTCGCCCTCTGGGGGGATGTAGGGGTCAAAGATTCCCGCTGGTAAAGACAGCAGACAAGACTGATCAATCAGCATGCACCTCCAACCAGGAGAGTTATTACAAAGTAAAGAGTTTCAGTGCTGTCTGATAGATGAGAAGTGGCTCAAGGCTTATGGGTTGTGAACTGGCATTTATTAAAAAACACAACCACAGCAGTCCTGGTGTTGATATTTGGGGAAGAATGTGCTGGTGTCCAATTTATCTCACTATTAAAGCAGCACTTTCTTTATCCAGATGATGACGGGTTCCCTGAGTTTCTAAACCAACTACCAAAACAACATTTCCAGTAATAAATATTAACGTGTTTTCCTATTTAATTATTTTCTTCACAAATGAAGACAAAGGTCTTAACTATTAAATATTGTTTCAACACAAGAAGATATAGAGGCTGTCTCCTTCCAAACACTTCAAGTCACTGGTAGAAAACTTATCAATAATCATACACAAAGCAATGACTTCATGTATGCCTCAAGATAATATAAAGAAACATTATTACAAGTGGAGGCAATGTTGATGAGCCTCTCCGAGTACTGCTGTCTGAAGACAATGCCTGCTGCTTTCAACTTGGCCTCCGGGTCAAGGTTCTTCTTGTCCTTCATCTTGGGTGATGGAGGCATAAAGTATCGCTTCTTGGTCCGGACCGGCTGGAACAGTGGAACGGGATGCCACACATCCTGAGATGCTCCAGCATTCTGAGAGGAGGAGGACACACAAAAAAGTTTCACCATCAGAGGTGCTTTTCAAAAATTAATTGAAATCTTTTGTGACACTATCAGAATTCTAATTGATTATTGGGGTCATAGTTATTGTCAGTGGTGGAGTATTTTCAATTTGAGGTTACTTTATACTTCTACTCCACTACACTTCAAATATTGCTGATTCAGTACATCATTTCTATTTGGCAACATTAATAAATAGTTACTTTGCAGATTCAGATTAGTCACATAAAATATAAATAAACTAATTAAAAAATTTATAATTACAAAAGAGTTTACACAGCACTATATAAAGTAGTTGGACTTATTCTCACAGCTACAACACAATAAACCTTAATAAATCATAGATTATACTCCAATTATAAAACATATGTTACCCTGCAATAGGCCATTCTGAATGATGTATAGTATATTTTGATGTTGGTAGTTGCATACTTTTACTTAAGTAAGATTTTGAAAGCAGGACATTTATTTGTAACAGAGTATCTTTTATTACACTTGAGTACAAGATCTAAGGACTTCTTTCACCTCTGTTGATGGTCGTATTAAACATCACATTAAAACGTGTTTCTAATATATTTTCCCATATGTGTAAACGGTGTGGACAAAATATTAGAAACATGAGTTGAAATGATGTGATACTACTGCAGAATTGTATTTTATTACAATCTCATCTCAACAATATTACACTTTGACATCCTATCCCATAATTTTGATTGAGTCTTAATTGTATTAATTCTTAACATTTCATCTTTCTGAGCCTTCCAAGTATTTGAGGTTACAGTTAGCTAACGTTAGCTAAGCTAGCCTCGGTGGGACGATGTGCACTGTGACGCGATCATGACACGTAAAACTAACGAGCTGCTTCTTCAACACAAGTTTTATATACTGAAGTCGTGTCAAATGTTATAAAACGTGCCCATACCTTCAAACTGCTGCATTTGACTCTGTGTAAAGTCATCAGCAACCCTCTCGTGGGCAGCGCCATCTTGCATCCGTTGACTGAATGTAGAAAAAAAAAAACACATCCGGTTTCCACTTTCAAAATAGAACAGTGCTTTGCCTTCGCCCGACACTTCAACTGACGTTATTTTCAATTGACAGACTTTAACCAGCAGTAATCTCTTTCAGAAGACTTGCTCTGACCCTTCCTGCTCCTGTTCACTTAAACTGATACTTCAACTTCGCCCAGCTTACTTTACTTACTCATTTAAGTCAACACTTCAACTTTATTCACTGCTTAGACTTAAACTGAAACATCAATGCCTTTCAGTAGGCCCTATATTCATTTTGGCAGCTATCAGCCTCCTCATGATTTTTGTTATTCTTTTGTCTGTTTTATTCTATAACTGACATTTCAACTGTTATCAGTACTTGCACTTTCAGGTGTCACTTTTTTCACCTCTGAACAAAACCGTCTTCAGCCCTTCTAGCTTCCATAAATTCCACTGTTTATACATAAATTACTGTTTTAAGTGTTTACACCTCAGCTGACACCTTAGCTACCCTTCCTGACGTTGTCATTCTACTGTCTACACATTAACTATTTTGTTTCAGGACTTCCTCTTTTAGCTCACCCCTCCTGATCAATTTATCAGTTTCACTTTGATGGTTTTGCTGCTTTCAGTGCTTGGACTTCATTTCAGCTGATATTTTAACTTCACACTTACACTTAAACTGAGACTTCATTCAACACACAATTTACTTCAACTGTTATTTAGTTTAGTTTTTTTTTTTTTTGACACAATGAGAGAAAGAACCCCAGATCACACATATCACCAGAATGTCAAGGATAATACAATAAAGTCTAAACTCATTTCCACTTTGGTCTCTAAAATAAGACTCATACTACAAATCAAATCCATTCAATTCCATACGTATTATCAATGATAAAATAAAAAAAGACTAATATTTAACTTCACACAGAAACTTTAACTGTTGACCTGAAAATCACAATTTTCCAAATTGGGGAGGCAACTTTTATCCCCAGTTGCACCGCTGTTCCAGACTTGGACATAAGTTATCTCTCTCTCTCTCTCTCTCTCTCTCTCTCACACACACACACACACACACACACACACACACACACATTTGGCACGTCTGCCGATACGTGATGACTTCGTGCGTCTGTGGAACGTGATGACGTCGCGTGTCTGCGGCTCGACGCTGCTGGACTCGGGTTGTTTGGTTCGTCTACGGGCAGAAAACCGGAGCTGGCAGCTGAGAGGGTTCCAGTTCATGTTGCTGCTCCTGGGCCGCAGGGTTCCGCTGTCATCCGTGCACAGACTCACCGCCTGCTGTCCATCCTCACTGTCGAGGCCCGCGTTGATCAGCTCCGCATTCATAAAGCTCAGAGTCACACACACCGTCTTCGTTAGCGCAGCCGGCCAAAATACAGGAACCATGCCCGAAAGGAGGCCCTTCGTACGGTTACCAACTGACGTCTACCCCGTCAACTATGGCTTGTGTCTGAAGCCCGACCTGATCGACTTCACTTTCGAGGGCAAGCTGGAGGCGCTGGTGGAGGTACGTGGACCGGAGCGTCCCGCTACATACACGGATGGATTTGTCTGTGCATGGCGGGGATCTTGTTATGTAATCTGACCAGCTAACGTTACCAGCAGCTAAGCTAATTGATTGTTAGCTGCTAGCAGAGCAGCCGTAACCGAGCTGACGGTGTTGGCAGGTGCTAGCTAATGTTAACGTTAGCTTGCTAACTGGCTAACCGCTCCTGACGGACTCACACCGGCCGAAGGGGGACATATGAATGGAAAAATAACGTTTGGATATTCCTGTGACTAGCCCCAAGCTAATTGAAGCTAGCGAACACAAGCGTCCAGTAACGACAGACAGCGACAGACTTGCACTCTCATGTTAGCTTAGCTTAACCGTCTCACACCTTCCCAGCTAAGCGCTTCATGTGATTCGAGAGCAGATTGTTGGAAACCAGCAACGTTAACCTCTTACAACAGCAATGAAATAATGTTAGCCGCCATCAGATAATGAGATATATGTTACTGATGTCGTTAACTAGCCAACTAGCGGCTAGCTAGCGCTCACTGGTGTTTGCTAAATCATGGCAACATCATGCCGCCCCCTCCCACCCGCTGCCTCCCTTCCTCACTCATTCACTTCAACTAAGTTAACGTTTTAAAACTGTCCTGTCTGTAAAAATGACACGTGGTGGGTGAATTAGCATGAAAGCTTATTTTCAGAGCAGCCCCAGTTAGTTTGAAGTCTTCTTCTAACAGGTAAATTCGAGGACGTTGTTGACTTCTGGTTTCCTTAGTAGGTCAGTGAATCAGTGAGTGTTCTCATGGCTTGTTGCTAAAGTTGGTGTAGATAGTAGTAACTGTATAATTTACACATAAACAAACACACTAGCTCACTTAGCGTTTAGATCAGAGATAGAATTTGTGTTTGCTGTGTGTAAATTGCCACAGACACCTGTTGGCTGAACACCTGTCTGGCTGTAAACACTCACCGCAGTTTATCAGGGCAATCAAGACTGACAGCATCAGTATATATGGTTAATATATATGTACATATATTCATTAGTTTTTCTTTGTTCACCTTATTCCTTCCTTTCTTTATCGGTATCCAAATAACTTCATGGTCAAGAACAAATAAAATAATAGAAATTAAACTAATTCAAAATAACCCAAACCTCATAGAACATGAGATAAACGATACAAGTACAAAGCAGGTAGCTGTTAAGTAAATGAAACACTTCAAAGCAGTTCAAAACTCAAAGATATATATCATATATATAAATATGTATATATAAATCATAAAGCTGTGAATCTCACATTTGAAAAGCTGGATTTTTTTCCTTTTAAGAATCACTTAAAACATCTAAAAGTGTACGTGATTATCTTTCTGTCGATTGATTATTTGTTTCAGTGCTAAACCATTGACAACATTCTTTTTTTTTAAAATGACACAGCAAGCAAAGACCTTGAGAAAGTACTGTTTGTTTATATTGGTACCAATACACTGTTGTGTGTTGTCTGTTAGGTGTTGAAATGACACCTAACAGGAAGAATGTATATCAGACATTATGAATTATTATGCTGAAAAACCTATTAAAGAGATTGACAACACATATTGAACCATATCACACACACTGCCTTAATAAATCATTCAAACCTGTTTTGAATATATTCAAACACTCTGTCTGTGTTAATCAGTTAAATGTCCGCCGGCAGTATTTGCAAATTCCCATTTAAGCAAGTTAAGTCTTTTTTATTGCTGCCTTTTCTAAGAACGTAACTTCTCCACCTCGGTTTGGGTTAGTAATACCCTGTTTACCTGTGGTCTGTACAAAGCCTGGGAAAAATACAATAGACCGGAGGAAACTCAAGCAGTGTGGCACTTTGCCATTTGCCTGGCATTTTTCATAATTACTGCCTCTCTGCTGCTGTGTCAGCCTCCAAGTGTCTCAAACAGCAGCGTCCAACCAGCAGTGCCACAAACCGTGAATGTCACTATTACTGCCCTCTTTGAAAACTGCATGGTATCCGAGTGTGCCACTGTGTTTCGCCCTCAATAAGTTAGGCCATCACATCCACTGTCAGAGGCCCTGTAGTCTGTCTTCTTTCCTTTTTGCATCACCTTCTTTTTTTTCTTCTATGTTTTTTATTCCACTAGTTCTTTATCTCTGCCCAGTTTTGCTCTTCAGCCTCAGTAGGTTTAGCTCACAGTAGGTGGATTCATTCCTGTCTCAGCTATTTGACCATCACATTTGCACAAGTCAAAACACAAGCAAAACTCCGGCTTTTTTTTTACATACTCATTGTCCAGTCCACGCCTCATCTTTCCCAAACATTGTGGCATTTGAACATATGGCACGGCAGAGATTATCAAAGTATAAGTTATGCTGTTTTATGTCAATATTTACAGGTTACACAAGCCACAAATCAGATTGTGATGAACTGTGCTGACATCGACATCATCACAGCGTCCTTTGCGCCTCAGGGAGGAGAAGGTGAGAGTCAGACTCTGTCAGCTTTTTCCCCTATGTTTTTTATGTGTCATATTTGAAACTATAGTTGGAGGGTATGACATTTTATCTCTCACAACTTTTGGATTACACCTGATTTTGAATTAGGAAAGGGAAAGATTGCATTCCCTGGTAATCCTCCTCTGTTTTTCCTTTTTTAGAAATTAATGCTACAGGATTCAACTATCAAAATGAGGATGAGAAAGTCACCCTGTCATTCCCTAGCGCTCTACAGAAAGGTAAGTAGAGACAGAGCTCTTCAGAAGCGCCAAACAGCCCACTACTTGTTTAAGTCCATCTGGCTACTTTATTGTATTCGTTTTTGATTCTTATGAAATAGTCTTGCTTAACAAGTTATGATTTGTATGCATGTACATTTTACATTGCAAGTGTGATGACAGAGAAACGTGCCTGTCAGTCTGTATCAGTCTGCTCCATGTGCTCCCTATGAACGTGTGCACGGCCTCAGCTGAAACGTGTCCTGCCGAGCCGAGAGCGCAGAGTCATCTTCAGTGTTTGACAAATATTAGCAAAATAATTGACAACAAAACACATTAAGAATTGTATTGATGCCACCGACGCAGGACATCCTCATTTAACAGGCTACTTTGGAGAATACCAGTGGCAGCAACTTGATGATTGCTCAACAAGTATTAAAGTCCACCGATACACATTATCCATCTACAATGGCACACAGTCGTTCATGAACTCCATGAATGAATGAATTTTGAATCTTTATTTACATTGCAAACACACTAAAACAGGCATTCTTGTCAAAGTAACAGGCCTGTGTCATATGAGGACAATGTAGACTATGTTATAGCCTCCCACTGAAATTTTAAAATACAGTTTAAAATGTCCTAGAATGCTTTTGGGGTTTTTTTTGCCATTGGCCAATTATGCAAAATAATGTCAGATGCCCTAAATCATGTTTTAAAAATAAAATATGATGTAATGGAAATTCCTGCAGTAATAGAATCTGGTAGGCAAACTCATTAAAAAGTGCAATAATTAAGATCAGTGTATATGATAGGATGGTGGCATTAGAATGTGCCAGAGGCCACAAGATTTGGGCTTTAATGGCCAAAATGTTTCTTTGTTTAAAGCCCTGCTTCGCTTGGCTCTGCTGTCATTATTCGATCGTCGTTGCTGTTGAAGAATAACATATTTCTCCTTTTGGTCGTGGCTGAATGAACAGTGCAACTCTCTCTGTACACACCTCCCCAGGCTCCGGCACGTTGAAGATAGACTTTGTCGGGGAACTGAACGACAAAATGAAAGGATTCTATAGAAGTAAATATACAACCTCTGCTGGAGAGATCCGCTACGCTGCTGTCACACAGTTCGAGGTGAGTTAATGGCCTCAAGGAAATGGAATGTTTTCTTTTGGGAATGTGGAGTGAATTGCTTAACGTACTACTTGCCTGTGTTGCAACATAGGAGGGTGTGATGGTCATGTGACTCTTGTTGGTAATCCAGAATTGTCCTAAAGATGAGGCAATACTGCAAATTTAATTTAGTTTGTATGTCTGATTTGAAGCATTCTCCTGAAGCTGAACCTCTGTCCCTGCAGAACATACACCTGCAATCTACATGCACAGGCTTTCTACCACAGTGTGCACACATTGGAAGATAAAGTTATGACAGGGGGTCTCACATTAAGTTTTGTTTTAGTCGTGATCTCGATGTTTCCTCCCAGCACACACGTGTCTTGATACCCAGTTCGAACAGAGTGACTTCAGACTGAGGGACAGACAGAAAAAAATACATGACCGAGTGGGTGAGCATGAAAGTGAAACTAAAAGCAGAAAGTGCCTTTATTTGTGTTGACTTTGGGTAACAAATGAAACATTGTTTAGTTTGTTTTGTTGTTGGTTAATGGAACATTTCAGAAAAGTTTCTCTAAAACTCTGCTCATGTTTATGGTTCATGATTGGCTGTTTGCGTGTCATTCATAGCACGCTCTGCTGTCGAGGGATATGATGGGCTGCTTATGAGCCACTCCTTTTTGTTTGTTTGTTTTTGCTTTTGAACATTGTATCCAACAGTTATCGTATTGCTATTTATGAAGTGTCTGTTAATATCGGCAGTACACATCAGAATCGTTTTATCCTCCAGGCCTACGATCAAAACATTTCTATCATGACAGGTACTTTCTGAACAATATAAAGACAGGTTTGGTTCTGGGGAACATCTTAAAAAACCTGCTACAGTAAATTAAGGTGTATGATGGGATTGATTTGGTCTCTGAGTTCCGAGTAGAATCTTACTCAGAGTAACTTCCCCACCACAAGTTCTGCTTCGCTGCTCACTCACATTATACATTTCAGCTCACATGTGGGCTCAGTTCCAAGCACAGGCACAGATTGTGTAATGATTGTGTAAAGATGGTGTAGACGTTATAAGGACTTGCAGTGACCGGTCACCAGCCGCCCCAGACAGTTGACCCTGTGCTAAAAGAGCCTGTAATGGTAACTGTTTCAGGCGCCCAACTGGAAAAAAATATCGACGTCTGTGTTCCAAGGCTGGTTAGTAGATAAAATCATTGGCTCCAGGTCATTTATTTAAAAGAAATGCTACAAATGCCACAGCTAAATTTCAGTGTATCGGCTTTGAAAGACAGCTTACCTGGCACGGATAAGAATGTTCGACAGCGGTGCTGCCTGCTCCTGCCACAAAGGGAGGAAGCCTGGGGCTGCTCACACAGTAAAATTACAGTTTGTGTCACTTTAGCATCGAAAAGGGGAAGGAAAAATGAAAATACTGTAATTTTAGGTTTCCATAAATCTCTGTCGTCAGCCAAATAATTTCTCCCCCAGAGCTTATATGAGGTGGAATAATTGCTCTAATTCTCTGTATCTCTTATATTCTGTCATATCTTTATCATTTTTGATTTCACTGTTTTCTTCCTAATTTATATATATATTTTTAGTTATAGCCTGTATGCCTCCATCTACAGTCTTCTCCACCTGTATGTCAGAGTGCCAGTGTGTGATTAACATCCCATTGTCTCACAGATAAAATCAAATGTGACCAGACAAGTGAGATGTGATTACAACAGACGGAGACTTGTTTCAGATGTATTTGAAAACGCAGTCCACCACAGTCTGAATTCATCTGGATCGAACACACAGGCTCTCAGTTCATTTCTCTCTCTGCCCCCCTCCTCCAGGCCACGGATGCTCGCAGAGCTTTCCCCTGTTGGGATGAGCCAGCTATCAAAGCCACCTTTGACATCGCTCTGATAGTTCCCAAGGACCGAGTAGCCTTGTCAAATATGGTACGTGTCATATGTTCACTCCTCCCTCCGACAACCTCCAGACCTCCAGACTGCCTGAGTCACTTTCAGCTGCCAAGTTTCTATTGTGTGTGTGTGAGTGTGTGTGTGTGTGTGTTTTCCCCTCCTTTCTGTTCCCTCTCTTTTCTCTTAATAGATTACGTAACAGAGGCCAGACAGTCGCTGCGTATTCTACCTCTGGCTAATGTTAGGTTTAACTACATGTGAAATGTAACTACTGCACGATGAGGTTTGTCATTGTAAGACAAAATCTCCTAAAAACACATGTTGTTTATTTTACAGACTCTGTTTTCAGTGATTTCAGCTGAAGGCGTTTACAGCTAAATTGCATCAGAAAACATCATCTGGCTTAGCTTATTTGGCCCCTCCAGGCTAACACAGTTCATCTGGGTGGTGATGATGGTGATGATGGTGATAAAGCTAAATTTGGGTCTTTCTGATGACTGGCTGAATATGAATGACATGAATGCAGTCTGTCAGTCTTTCACAGTGTCTGTTTTTATGTCCTATCCTGTCATGTCAGTTGTTGATCCAAATACACATATTCCCCCAAGACAGGACAACAAAATTTGATTATAGAAGATAAATTACCAAAGAGTATCATAGACAAATAAGCCTAGATAATGATATGAAATAATGCAAATTAATCTAGACAAAAAAATAGTTATTACAGATCATCCTGAAGTGAACAAAATGACCCGTTTGGCCAGCAGCAGGAAGCCCTCCACAGATTGGTGCCAGTCCAGCTCTTGACCTTTTGTGTCCACATACCTGCTGAAATTTATTTTCTCACCAAGTCTGCTGTGACCTTTAAAGTCCAGTGCAACACAATACTGCATTTAGCTTGAATGTGCATGTGTACAAATGCTATTCAGTGGATACCTGTTGACATGAGGGTTTACAGGCTGGTCCACATGGTGAACGATATCTACAGCTACTAAGAGAAATACTGGCCTGACTGTCAGCACAGATACTAAAGAATAAGTCTGGTCATAGTCTCAAACTCTAAAATCAACACTGAGTGTATCAGAAGTATTATGTGTGTATCGAAGCTCTCGTGTTCCTCCTCCGTGTCATAGAGCTCTGTTGTCTTCAGAAACTTTAAAACCACATCAGTGAGTCTCACTGTTGTTCCTTCATCACCATGAACGAAAACACTGTAGATTATTTTGACTCAGTCCCACAAACACCACCCTGCTGCCACAAATACTCACTAGAGACCAAATGTGGATTCATCCGCTGCTGAAAATAGAGGCCACCGAGTTTTCTCCTCTTTGAGTAAGGCCTGCTAGAAGCTGCAGTGTCCAGCTGTTTTAGGAAACAACTTTCTTAAACTCCATGCTGTAAGACCGATTGACATTTTGGCCCCTCTGCCAGTATGGCTCTTGAAATGGCAAAATCATCTGGACATTGTTTGTTTGACCACACACCGCATTTGTGGTGTGTAATAAATATTTCAGCCTTTAACAGCTGCTGGTGGGGCTTTAGACTTTCAGCCAGCATCACTCTGTGCTGCAGAAGAAAAAATTATAAGGGAATGGAATCAGAAGCTCTTTCTGTTGACCAGTGCTTTGGTACAGAAAGTCATATAATAATATCCCAACATTGTTGAATGGACTTGTCTGTTGTCAATAACCTGTTTCCATTCCTCCACCTTAAGTCATTTAACTGTGTCCTTCCCTTTTCCAGAATGTCATTGATCGAAAGCCATATCCAGATGATGAAAACCTCGTGGAAGTGAAGTTTGCCACCACACCCATCATGTCCACATACCTTGTAGCTTTTGTCATTGGTGAATATGACTATGTGGAGAGCCAATCATCAGATGGGATAACGGTACGCGTCTACACACCTGTTGGGAAGGCAGAACAAGGGAAATTTGCACTGGAGGTGAGGCTGCCGTTCAAACACGTTCACATTTCCAGACAGCACAACATGGTTCAGCCACAGCAGTGGATTCATACTGCTCAAGAATCCAACCACAAACATGACAGGAGAGAAGAAGACAAATGCACAGAAAAGACACATTTACCAACAATTGTGTGACGGCAGATTCCAGCCGAACTCAAAAGAGACTGTTTTTAAATTCTTTTCTTTCTTGCAGGTTGCGACTAAGACCTTACCTTTCTACAAAGACTACTTCAGTGTTCCTTATCCTTTGCCTAAAATTGATCTCATAGCAATTGCTGATTTTGCTGCTGGTGAGTAGTTGTCCCTTCTGTAATTAATAAATGATTGATTTGAAATCATTTCACTGAAAATGCTGAAGTTAAACACCTGCTGATGCTCCTGTTCAGGTGCCATGGAAAACTGGGGCCTTGTTACCTACAGGTAAGCTTCAGTTGTTCTTGAGCTCAATGACATTATGATGTTTTTAACTGTGAAAATCACAACACTTTACCTACAGAACAGGTCTAGACAGTGCCCTTTATAATATTAACACAAAATATGAGTTGAACTGAAAAAGGTGAAACATTGACATTTGTAAGCTGACAAAAGTAAACGTGTAATTATGTCACGTAATTTTAGTTTTAATAAGGTGTCATCATGTATTACTGGTATATTGGTCATAGAATAAAAAGTGCCATTGAGAAAGATTTTCAGAATATGAATCTTTGATGCACTAATCTCACGCAAGATTATAAACTCTTCCCAAATGTCCATTTGACAACGCTCCTTTTAACTTTAAGTGATTTGATGATTAGACAACTGACAGGATATTTATTGCCTACAGTTTTGATAAATTATTAATGGTTAATATTTCAAGCAAAATTGCCAAACTTTCCAAAGCTAAAATATAAGATTTTGCTGCTTCTTAAGTTTTTTTATTGTTGTAAATTGTACATCTGTTAGTTTGGGACTGTTGATCAGACAAAACAAGCCGTTTAAAAATGATTGACGTTTTTCAATAGTTTGTTGTAGTTGTGTAAGTGTTGACTCATGAAAATACCTGAAAGAACTGTTAGTTAGCTCAACTCAAGGTTTCATTCAGAAACAGCTGGGTTTTTTTTCCTTTTTTTCTCCTGAAAAGTTCTTGTTGCAGTTGTGGTATTTTGGTCGGCAGCACTGATGGCTGTTTAATTGCTTTGTGGTCAGTTGGACGTGCTGCCACCTGTTCGCTGTTCAGATGGCGTGTGATTAGCATACGGCGGCAGGCTCCATTCATCTGTCATCCACAGCCACCTGCGTGCAGGTTTTCTTAATGAACAGCCCAGCAGCTGTCGTGGTCTCTGGATGGTGGATGGAGGAAAAACCTGCGGGTGTTAGGTGAAGTGTCGACCTTCAGCCGTCTCCGTGTTAACCTTCAGTTTCTGCTGTTTTCCAGGGAGACGGCACTGCTCATCGACCCGAAGAACTCCTGCTCATCCTCCAGGCAGTGGGTGGCGCTGGTGGTTGGACACGAACTCGCCCACCAGTGGTTCGGAAATTTGGTCACCATGGTAACCAGTCATAACCCTCCATCATCTATTTGCAAATGAAAATAACTTCAGACGGCCTGACAGCTTATGAGGGGATTTCAAAATGATAATGATCACATCAATAACATCACAAAAAAAGTCCTAATGACATAAAACTACATGGGAGCACTAAGAGACTCCTTCTGACGTGTGTGGAGGAAAGGCATCAGATAAGCAAGATAAAAATGTTTTCATTGATAAACCAGGAGGATGAAGGAAAGTAAGGAGCTATTGATAATTGTATTTTCTGTTCATGGCTGTACTCAGGGAAGGCTTGAGTTCCCAAATGTTACACATTGTAATCTGAAGTGAAATGTGCTATTTAGTATCTCCAGTGAAGGAGAATGTCCACAGAAATGGAGAATGAAAAGCACACTGCTTTGCTGTGGAAGAAAAGTAGTTGAAAAGTTTGTTTCACATTGTTTTCAGATCCTATAAGTTCTTCCTTTTCTGTCAGTTGTAGAACATTAATGTTTTTCAGTCTTGTCAACTTGTAAATTTTAGACAGTAGTGTCAGTGTTTTTATGTGTGATGCAGATTAGAGATCAGATTCGAAGGACTTGGAGGACCCAGTCTCATCTCAGTGTGTGTCTACAGGAATGGTGGACCCATCTGTGGCTTAATGAAGGATTTGCATCCTGGATCGAGTATCTGTGTGTGGACCACTGCTTCCCAGAATATGACATCTGGACCCAGTTTGTCTCAGCGGACTACACCCGGGCTCTGGACCTGGACGCACTGGACAGCAGCCATCCCATCGAGGTGAGCTGTACTGAACGTTGCTGGTCATGGCGTCTGTTGGGAAGACAGTTTTTACTTGTGGCCACTGGTGACTGTGTTTACACTCACTTTAACAGGATGCATAGTCTCACTTTTACAGCTGTGGTTCACAGAACAGGGAGTGTATCATGTACTGATGTCCCACTCATTATGGGTTATTTTTGAAGAAATCTTTTTGATGAATTGTGTGTGTGACAGGCAAATACTGTTTACGTGTACTGTAAGTTAAGTTAACACTGTGGAAGTTGCCGTCAGACTGTTGACATGTGATTTCTGGCTGTGTGTTGTGCGCTCCAGGTGAACGTGGGCCATCCATCAGAGGTAGATGAAATCTTCGACGCCATCTCCTACAGCAAAGGAGCATCTGTGATCCGCATGTTGCACAACTACATAGGAGACGAGGTTGGTCGTCTAACGCTCTGAGTGTCGTTTCCATTTTTAGATTTTGTTAGTTAAGTTTTGCCTCTTGCTCTGTCTTTGTAGGACTTTAGGAAAGGAATGAACGCCTATCTTTTGAAGTTCCAACATAAAAACGCTTCGACAGGTAAGAAGAGTCAGGAAATGTTTCGCTTCACATGAAAGAGCTGTGTAAATCGATTTCACGGATTCCTAATCACCTGACTGCCGTCTTCCACAGAGGATCTATGGGACTGTCTGGAACAGGCCAGTGGAAAACCCATCGCTGCAGTGATGGGCTCGTGGACCAAGCAGATGGGCTTCCCCATAATAGTAGTGGACCAGGAACAGGTGAGCTTCGCTGGTGTTTAATCAGCCACAAGATTGAGTGCTTTATTTTGTTCCCTGACTGAACTGCACGTGGTCAGGAAGCTGAACAGACTGCAGTCTGTTCAGAGGTTGATCTCTGAACTCACCAGACAAAGTATTTTACCGATTGACTTTACTTTTTTCATACTCTGAAGAACAACTAAACAGTGAACTTCACCAGCAGAAATAAAAATGCATTTGTCTGGTGGCTTCTTCTATTTTTGCACCCTGTTTTGTTTATTCTCATACACACACTGACCATGACGCTATTTATAGCAAGGTGACGACCGCATCCTCAAGATATCTCAGAAGAAGTTCTGTGCCAGTGGACCTCATAATGGTGGGTGTTTATGTACATGTAGTAAGTTTTGATGCCACTCATATCATTTGCATAAACACCAGACTCAGGGTTGAAGCTGTGGTCGCTGCTCATTGGCTCCTTGACTTGTCTGTTGATCAGGTGAGGATTGCCCCAGCTGGATGGTCCCCATTAGCATTTGTACCAGCGAGGACCCCAAATGCACCAAGCTCAAGGTTCTGCTGGACAGACCCGAGACGACCATCACCCTGAGCGGCGTCAGCCCGGACCAGTGGGTCAAGGTGAGGTCACGCCACAGTGTTTCACTTTACCTTTACTTTATCGTGGATGGTTTAGTTTTTAGACCCCAAACAGTCTGAAAGCTAAACTCAAGGTATCTGCCAAAGATACCATACCTGGCCTATAGTGTGACAGGTAAAGTATTTTTATTGTTGTGGCACTAAAAATCAAGTTGCCAGTCCAGTGATGGAATGAAGGTATCTGTTAGTGATCGCTGAGTGACACTGTTGAAGAAACTGCAGCCAGAATGGATCTGGTGAGAAACCCTTTGTTCAGGAAGTGCAGAGTTTTGAATCATTTAAGCAAAGGATATCTTTCAGTTGTTAGTAATATTCATGTTACATTCTGCACTGTGCCATCACAATGTTGCTCTACAGGTTTGTCTTTACATGTGGCTGTGCCGCGTGGTCATGAACATGCACCTGAACTTTAACCTGATGTTGGTAACATGGTTTCCGGAGTCTTGCGTTATTTTATTGAGTCATAAGCAAAGTGTGTCCTGTTTTCGTGAAAAAGTGAAACATGGCGGTTGAAGTTCCTGGTTGTCAGTTGGGATGAGCAGGAGCGGATGTGGCCATCACTGACTCAACCAATGTCTCTGCAGGTGTTCACCCAGTCTCTCAGCAGAATGACCGTTTACAGATTTGTCTTATTTAGTCTTTTGTTCTGGTAGTTTGGGAGTGTAAGTTTGACTTTTGTCAAACGTGACAAGAATGTTAACAGATTTGTTCAATCTCTCATGGGTACAACTTGTAAATTATCGAAGCTGTTGATGATGTTGCTGTTTGACTAAAGAGTGAAATAAACACTGGAAACAAAAGGATTGAAAATGAATTGAACTTCATATAACTGACGCTGAAGCTCCTGGGCCTGTGGAGCAGCTTGTTCAACATTCCTGTTACCAACTGAATTATTAACTAGACTTATGAGGCTCCCAGCTCCAGTTTGAAGCTACAGATCTAGAGTAAGACTCTCTCTCTCTTTCTCTCTCTTTCTCTTTCCAAATGTTTGTTTGGTTGAAAGTCAGAATGACGAGTGTTTGGGGACATTTGGTCACTGCAACAGGCCCATTGTTGGCTAAACCCTCAAGCATTAGCATTATGAGGCTGTTTCACTCACTCTAAGCCCAGATGAATAAAAGCACTCAGTCTGAGATAAAAATGGTAAAAGTCCTTTTTTCCCCACAGTCTGACCCAGTTGTGTCCCTGCTGTTCACAGATCAACCCCGGCACTGTGGGCTTCTATCGCATTCAGTACAGCTCGTCCATGCTGGAGAGTCTGCTGCCGGGCGTCCGAGACCTCAGCCTGCAGCCAGTGGACCGACTGGGCCTGCAGAACGACCTCTTCTCCCTGGTGAGGCTCACACACAGACACACAGCCCAACTGCTGGACAATAGAACCATGACAAACCTCCCTTCTTTTCTTTATGGAGAAATGTAATTTTTCATATTTCCCCACTGAGGGACGAATAAAGGTTTGTCTTATCTCTTAATCAAGTATTTAGTAGGAGAATGCCTCAAAAAAGGCTTTTTTTCTTGTCAGGATAAATTTGAGGGAAACATTTTTGTGAACACAGTAACACTCTGCTGTTCAGTTCATTTTTAGCTTCATCACAAAAGAAGACATTTTGTTTCCCCGTCCTCGACCTCACTGTCAAACTAAGACTAACTCAGTTATTACTTCACTTGATGTGTCAGGCTTTTCAGTGATGCACAGTCACGTCATAGCATAGCATGTCATAGCAAAATCATCCAAAATGTCACAAATCCAAAAAGGGTTGAAGTCACCAAGTCAGACTGTGAATTTCCCCACTGTGGGACGAATAAAGGCTTATCTTATCTTATCTTTTATCTTAGATTAGTAACTGATAAATAGACATTTTCCTGTTATTCCCCACAGGAAAATGCTTGTTCTGTTTGTTACTGAAGGGTTTGAGGTGTTCATGCAAATTACAGCCCATAATTCCATCTCAGTTTGTTGAGCAATTTTTCCTCTGCTCTTTTATACTTTAACTGTGACATGAGAGTTAACTCAGCACAGCAGGCCTTCACCCTTAAAACCTTTCTCCCCTGAAGCACGATGCTTACATCCTGCAGGATTCTATTTATCTCACAGCATCATTATCAGGAAAAGTCATGTCTGAGCTTTGTTTCTGGCTTCAGTCTCGCGCCGGGATGATCAGCACGGTGGAGGTGCTGAAGCTGATGGAGGCGTTTGTCAACGAGCCCAACTACACAGTGTGGAGCGACCTGAGCTGCAACCTGGGGGTGCTGTCCTCTCTGCTGTCCCACACCGACTTCCATGAGGAGATCCAGGAGTTCATCCGGGACCTGTTCACCCCCATCGGCCTGGAGCTCGGCTGGGACAGCAAGCCAGGGGAAGGTGAGGAGGAGCTGGACAGAAACCAGCTGTGTTCGCATTCAGATCCCAGTCAATTCCTTTCTTCTTTGTCCTAATGTGTTCACTGCTTTTATTTAAAGTGCACCGCTCTGTTGAGACACCTCAGACAGGAAGATATTTCACACAGTGCTGTGGCGAGACAAAGACTTAACTTGAGCGTGCTGGTGTTGTCCTGCAGGTCACCTGGACGCCCTCTTGAGAGGCCTGGTTCTGGGGAAGCTGGGCAAGGCGGGACACAAACCCACACTGGAGGAGGCTCGGCGGAGATTCAGGGAGCACGTGGAGGGCAAGCAGGTCCTGCCTGCAGACCTCAGGAGCCCGGTAAGAAAGAGGAAGCCGTCAGTGATCACAACCTCCCCCTCTGTCCATCTCTCTCTCTCTCTCTCTCTCTCTCTCTCTCTGTCTCAACCCAACCAGTCGTGGCAGATGGCTGCCCATCACTGAGCCTGGTTCTGTCTGAGGTTTCTGCCTGTTAAAAGGAAGTTTTTCCTCGCCACTGTCGCATCAAATGCTTGCTCATGATGGGAACTGTTGGGTCTCTATATGTTGTCGGGTTTCTCAACCTGCTCTGTATGTAAAGTGCCTTGAGATAACTGTTGTTGTGATTTGGCGCTATACAAATAAAATTGAATTGAATTGAACTGTTGAGTTCAGCCGTTTTCCTGAAGCATTTTCTCAAACTACCGTCATTGTCAATGTGTGATTTGTGGTTCGTGATAAGAACAAGATAATTGTATTCTGTTTAGGTGTCGTTAAGATGAGCTGAACCTTTAGCCGTCCCTCAGTGGGGAAATGAGCAGTGACACCTTCCAGTATAGCGTCATGCAGTAGAACATCACAGACTCATGAGGGTTCATGTTGGAGCCGTTGTGACTGTGTGTTTGTGTTGTTGTCAGGTGTATTTAACAGTGCTGAAGCATGGAGACAGTGCCACGTTGGACACGATGCTGAAGGTAAGACTGCAGACAAAGATCATCAGGGACCATTACACTAATCACTCACATTAATCTGAGTCATTAACTTTTACCATAACCATCCTAAAGAATTTCCCAGTTTGGGACAAATAAAGTCTATCGATGTAAAAGAGGTGATTTTTTTTTTTTCATATTTATTGTGTTATATTTTTGTGCTCTGTAATGAGCTCATCCTCCCTCTGCTTCTCTCTCAATTTTGTTCTCTCTCCACTTTTTCTTTTTGCCCTCTCTCTCATATCTGTGTGGCTGTGTCGCTCGGCCCTGTAGCTCCACAAACAAGCAGATATGCAGGAGGAGAAGAACCGTATCGAGCGAGTGCTGGGCGCCATCTCTGCCCCCGACCTCATCCAGAAAGTCCTCAACTTCGCCCTCTCGGTACATATGACCACGTTTGGTGCATGTTGCCAAATCTTGGTTTTGTTTCTCCACCTGACAGGAAATTACAGAAGTGTCATTTGTTCTTGAGTTCTGTTTTTAATCAACTTGCTTCTGATCATGTGTTTTGGAGGAAGATCAGAGCCACTTTCTGTTTGTTTCTGTGTTGGGACCTTGAGTGTGCTTCAGGATCACAGTAGATTGTGGTGTATAAGGCACTGAAAGAAAAAAAACAAAGCACTTTAACTAGAGAAGTAAAGTTAGTTAAATGTCTCCTAAGTACTCATCATCAGAGGAGTTAAAGATCTTTTGATTTTTGGTTCAGACACCAGCCGGTGACCAGCTGAGCGGCACCAGCTGCATCTGAACAGTCCTCATTTCAGCTCAACTCTCTCTGGTTCTTCTCCCCGACAGGAAGAGGTTCGTCCCCAGGACACCGTGTCAGTAATTGGGGGCGTGGCAGGAAGCAGTAAACAAGGTCGGAAAGCTGCCTGGAAGTTTGTCAAGGACAACTGGGAGGAGCTTTACAACCGCTACCAGGGCGGCTTCCTCATATCGCGGCTTATCAAGGTGAAGAATCAAACTAAAAAGCTCCTGCTGAATCTCATGAGCCCATATCCTGCTTGGTGAATAAGCAGCGACGTTAATCATTGAGGTTCTGCTGTGTTTGTTCTCACGAGGAGCTTCTGTGGTCCGGTCAGCTTTTGCTCACGTGTTTCTTGTTCTCCTGTCTTTGCAGCTCACAGTTGATGGATTTGCTATTGACAAAATGGCTGCTGAAGTGAAGGTGAGAGCTTCACTCAACTACTCTGCTCTTTCATTTCTTGTTTTTGGATGGGGAGTTTATTTCAGGAAGTTGTGGTGTTGTTTTTTTAGAGAACAAAAGTTTAGTGAATAATTTGCTCATTCACAAAGAAAAATCTCTCCATCTTCATTTTGTTGAAACATATTTTGACATGTGAACTGTTCGTGATTGAGATCAGCTGAATTATGTTTGGGAAGAACAAATGTTTTTGCAAAACTCTTTTTGCAAATATTGTCACCACTAGGGGGCAGAATGACCTCACAATAAGCTGTCAGTAATAGTCCTGATAAACTGTCTGCATATCAAGTTGTGGTCAGAGTTTTAGCAAGCAAACTAGTTGACAAGTCGATCTCACGTTGAGATCCAGTAGCTGTTGTGCAGCTTTCAGTCTCCTCCGCTCCTCATCAGCAGATGGAGTTTGTCCAGTTGTCAAGGAGTTGTAGCACTTTGATGGCCTTCGTGACAACTGCTTGAGAGATTGACACCTTTTCTTAACCTGCTCTCTCTGGGTGTTTCTGTCCCCGCAGAGTTTCTTTGAGAGCCACCCGGCGCCGGCGGCTGAGCGCACGGTGCAGCAGTGCTGTGAGAACATCCTGCTCAACGCCGCCTGGCTGAAGCGCGACGCGGACGACATCCACCAGTATCTACTGCAGCGCAAAGCGCCCCCCGTCTGAGCCGCCGCCCACGCCACCTCCTCCAGCCCCCTCCCCCCTCCCTCCAGCGCGGACCTCCCAGCATCATAGCTGCCTCGGCCCCCCCTCAGTACAGACCAGAGCGGGAGACCAGAGCATACTTACAGCAGGCTTCATTTCTCTAAAGAAACTGAATGACACAAGAAGGCAAAGCCAAGAATTTAACAAAGTGTTGGAAACACAGAGACTCTTTCTACGTTAACAAAGCAAATCCATTTTAGTCAGACCAGGAATGTAGTTTTAGCCCCATTCTGCCCACGAGCAGACGACACATCCGCCAGCTGAGTAGCGTGATACAAGCGGTGCTCAGTGAAGTGGCAGAAACACCACGGCTGACCCTGCGTCACCTGCCCCGTATGCACACCCTCATCCATCTCTGCGTCGTAGCTGAGAAAACTGTGAATCCCCCTCTCCTCCCCCCTCCTCCCCCTTTTTTTTCCCTGCTTCCACTCATTTTGAATGCATGAAGTGTGATTTTCTGCATTTGCTGCTTAGTTTACTTCTGTTTGTTTTCTGTACAAACAAATTATTTGTTATTTTGATTCATTTTTTTTCCTCCTCTCAGTTAGTGTTCACACTTTCTCCCTCCTCCTTCTCTTTCGGGCGTTGTGATTGGGTGAAAGCAGCAGGCACCTGGGCAGAATGGGGTTAATAACAGTAGTGTGTGTTGTAGTTTCCAACAGCACTGATTCTCCATTGCTAATAAACGGTTAGGACGAGGCGAGCGGCGCTAGCATGGTACTACATTGTAAACTGTATAATGCAAACATTTTTTGCGGACAATGTTCCTTTTAAAAGAATTAAATGGAAAAGTTCATGGTTACCTGTTTCCACCCCACCTCCCTCAAACCCCCCTGAGCTCTGTCCAGTCAGAGTTTGTATAGATTGAATCATCGACGAGCATATTTAAACTCCCGTTTCTTTATCTGCCGCCCTCAACGAAGTGAAGAGATTGGCGTGTTTTATAAGACATCAGATGCAGTGATTTATTTAAATGTTGAGATAATCTTATATTCGGAGAGAGAGAGAAAAAAAGATCACAACACTACTTTTGGGGGCCTTTTTATTCTGCAGTAACATCAGGAAACGCCTCTCGATAGAGTGGAGAGTCCGGCGAGGCCTGGTCCGAACTTTGTGGACGTGACAGATCGACTTGACTCCGCTGTCAAACTTGGAAGCCTTAAATTGGTCGACTGGTTTGCAGTAAATATTTAACACTGAAGTGGTGATAATAGGTGACTTCCACATAACGTCAAATGTATCTAATGTGACAGATTATGCAGACTTGTTGAACGAGTATATCTATATAGAATTTACAATTTGATGTGGTTTTTGAAAACATACCGATCAAGTCATCCAACCTGTTGTCGAAACTCCCCGACTCCCCGGAACATTGTTGTTGGATTTATTTTTTTTTTCTGTTTGTTTTTCTTTTTGTTTTGTTTCTTTTTGTTTAAAACTACAGTTGGTGTTCATTAAAGTGAAAAAGGATTATAAAAACAAATGATGTGAAATTAGTACAAGTTGATTTTAATGAGTGAGGTGTGAGTGTGCATGCCTGGAAACAGATTTGTAATTTATTTTGTATGATCTCACACAGGAGCAGGTGAGGAGATGATCACATTGGATTACAAATGGTTAACGCAGCACTGAAACTGATGAATAATGTGTGTGTGTATATAACAGCTGAATTACACCTAATGAGAATAAAACTGAATACAGATTGACGTAGATGATTACAGAGAGAAAATTCAAATGTCTTCACATTTTGGTTTCATAAAGTGTCTGTAGAAACATCTGAGGCAGCGTTTGGCTTTGAGTTTTTGTTGTGCAGAGACGTTTCATGTTTCCTTGTCTTTTCTAATGAATCTGAAATTAGTTCAACATGTGGGGTGTCTTTGTGGTTCTGACTTTAAGAAGAGGAAAATCTGTCTGGCAGGACAGCTCTGACTTCAGCGATGCCAAGGCAAACGTGAATATGCAGTCCAATAAAGTAACAACTGATGATACAGTATCTGTCGGCACAAGACATTTCTCAGGTCTGTCACTACTCGCCGTCGTCTAAAACTGACCATTCCAAATCAGCTGGTCTGGTTTCCCTCTGCTCCTGTGAAGTGAAGACCACAAGTGGAAGTTGTGATATTCTGGTTACTGAGAACCAGACAGAGTCTCAGGCTCCAGGTTGTCTGTGAAGCAATGACTCTGGTAATTCAATAAATTGCACTTAAATTGTTTGGTAATATGCACCATTAATAACTTAAATGCTAATGGACCTATATGACATAGAGATGCCAGTTGATGAAGAGACAGAGAGATGAGGAGCACCAGCACTTTGCAGCCGCTCCATTTTTATTTCATCTTGAGGCTCTGTCCTCGCTCACAATCTGATCTGACTCTATTTGTACTTCCTTCTAAGTGTCTCAATCAAATTATATCACTGACACAAAGCAAACCTGCAGCAGGGCAGTATTCCAGTCTGGGAATTCTGGGAATTTTGGTAAAATGGTCCCAGGTAGCTCGACAGGGTCGTGAGCAAATTGACCAAAGGATGCAGGATGTTTGCTCTGGATTCTATTGGATTCTATTGGATTCTATTTTAGCTTATGTTTTGAAGCCATGTTTATCTGGGGTGTTGTTTTTAGTTTTGTTTAAAAAGAAGGAGTCCCAACTCCTGCATCCAAATGTAGAGTCAGTAAACAAAAGGACCTTTTCATGACTGATTCCAGAACAGTGTGATGCAAATTGATATATAGCTGTAGCCTTGAAATATGCTCAGACTCAACAGTTTGTATAATATTCATTTAAACTTTATTGTTTCACTTGGACACTCAGTTCAGTCTGTTAGCAGATTGTTTTAAAACAAAACTCATGCATGAGGTTTAAATGGCTCCTGGTAGGTGAAGTTAGCGCGTGTCGCCAGTAGATGGCGTCAGCGAGCTGTTCTCAGTTGGTGAGTCACAGGAAAACGGAAGCGAAGAAGTGAACTTAGTTTCCAGCAGGTTGCTGTTCACGATAAGATGCTGCTTAGGAAATGACAGCTGAGTAAGTAAACGGAGTGGACAGTCAAACGGCTCATTGATATGTATTTGAAATCAATTAATTACCTTATTGCCAAGTTTTCAGTTATTCCGCCGCCTTTCTTTTCTGGAAACTTGAGCTGATTGAGCGCAAAGTGAATCAAGCTAGCGGCGACGTTAGCTGCGTGACAGACACCTGAACTGTGTTAAAGGAGCTAAGCTAGCTAGTTAAACAAGTAGCTCTCTGTCAGCTCTGCCTGACGCCAGTCTAATTTCTTCCACACAGAGTGTGAGCTAACAGGCACTTTACTGTATATTTATTAATAGGAGCGCGTATTTCTCTGTATTATTTTTTAATTGAACACGTCGGAACTGCTGGCAGGTGCCGCGCTAGCAGGTTAGCATCAAACTCAAGTTGTCGACATTCGTATGTTTGTAGTTACTGCTGATCCAAACCAGGATTTAATTTAGAGGTCGAGATGAGAGCGGTCGGTTTATTTTTAGCTCTGCTGAGGCCTTTCAGTCACTTTCTTCCACACTCAGCTTTCACTGTGAGAAGGTGGACAGTTCAGTCAGTAGCAGAAACCTGCCTGTTCTGTAAACCAGCTTGTCCTGTGAGATACTGATTGATGCTTCTGTCTCTTTAAAGTTAACGTTTCCCTTATCTTATTTTCTCTCTGATATCTGTATGTAAGCTCTGGGGTTAGTTTACAGTCACATATAATGGTGTGACCCAGTTTCTGTGTATGACAGTTGGTTTTGCTTTGGCTGCCTGTAAATTTGTGGAGGAATTATTTCATGAACTGAGGGACAGGTGGGACTGAATGAGGGCAGGAGGTGAGGTGGGTCAACAGGGGGACTCACTAATTTGGGCCTGATAACAGTTTAATCTGGACACGTTAACTGTGCAGGGACTGCTGATGAACATGAGATAACCTTAACCCGACTTTGACACTTTAACATGAACTAAAGCATTTTCTGTTCAATGATCACATGAATAATGATTAACTCCACTGACGCACTTTGTCAGGGATCTTCTGAACATTGTTTGTATCATTAGTGTAGCTCAGATCATTCAATGAACAGGATCAAGCATTTTTGTGGCTAAATATCATGTTTCTTTTAGTCGATCATGAGAATATTGACTGAATTTTATTTGCTTTTCTCATTGTTGTAGTTTTAGAAACATTACACCTTTGAGTTTTGATCACACAAAATGAGCAATTTGAAGCCATCATCTTGGGCTCCAGGAGATTTGGATCAGAATTTTTCACTGTACTTTACATCCTAAAAATGGAGTTGATTATTCAGAAAGGATATTAACATTTCTTCAATTCTGGAACTAACCATTAGTCCTCTTTGAAGGTTTTCGTATTAAATGAACCACAGCTTCTTGTCCTTTTGTCAGGCTGTCTGGTGTCGTCCAGGCGGTGACTGACTGACAGATGCCTTCATCATGATGCTGAGCTGCAGCGCCCTGGTCGTCGCCCTCCTGCTGTCCCAGGTCAGAGGCTTCCTGAACCCCTCAGAGGACGATAACGTCCCCGAAGAGTGGGTGCTGCTGCATGTGGTCCAGGGCCACATCGGGGCCGGAAACTACAGCTATCTGCGCCTCAACCACGATGGAAGAATCATCCTGCACATGCAAAGCCTCAAGGGGGACGCGGACCTCTATGTGTCCGATAAAACCTTGCGGCCGAGCTTCGACACCTACAAGCTGCAGTCGGTCACCTGTGGCCAGGATGTGGTGGTGGTGCCGGGGGACTTCGCGAGGCCCGTGGGCATCGGCATTTATGGCCACCCGTCTCATAAAGAGAGCGAGTTTGAAATGCGGGTGTTTTATGACGACGCGGTTCCCCAGGACCCGTTCGATAAGGGCTCCTACGCTTCAGAAGATGGACATCAGCAAAAGAAATCCCCTGAGGCAGCAGAGGAGGACTTCGAGGAGGAGGAGTCGATCCTTTGGACTATTCTAATCGGACTTTTGAAGATTATACTTGAGATTTTGTTTTGAAAATGACTTCCTGCCTTGCTGCTGTGACAGAAGGAGGTGATTTGGCTTTTTTTTGGTTCAGTCAACCTTTATACATAGATTATTTTCTTTCATTCTGTAAGGATGAGAAAATGTCGCACCAAATTCCAGTGAGAAATCTGCCATTTAAATGATTTTTTGTGATCAAACACACTTGATAAAAAACAGTACAAATTAGTTTTAAAGTTGGAGTTGGAGCTGAATTCAGTTTGGATGTTGTTATCAGATTTATCTTAATATAACTCTCATGTGGTGGAGATGCCTCCTGTTAGTTGCATGTAGGTTTGTTTTGAGGACACTTGACCAAGTTTGAACCCACATGCAGCCAGCAGGACGTAATGTGTCCAACTCAGACTGCTCAAGCTTCAGTTGAACCTTCAAACATATTTAAAGACAGTCGGAAGAGTCACTGCAAACTGTCACGCTCACAACATGAGTCCTGTATTAAGATGGACCTGAACCATCCTTTATCTTGATCAGAATTCTTCAAATCAAATCAATCATCAAACAGAGGTGACTGTAGTGGCTGAGTCTCACGCAGCCTGTGAATGAATGAAACCGCTTGTCTTAACTCTGCATATCGACACCACACAGGAGGATTTGTGTGGGTTTCAATATCACTAAAACTTAGCAATACAGTCATTGTCAGCCATTTTGAAGTTCCTACAGGTGAGGTTTATTGTCAGAGGGGAAGGCCTGAAGTGGTTGTACAAGTAAAAGGATGATGGTGCTTTGTCATGTTCCACGAGCCCTGGATTTTCACCAAAGCAGATCATTTGATTTATTAAGACGTCAGTGAAGGTCGAGACGCTGCTGAAGATGCCGCCACGATTCTTGATTCTCTGTTTTCATTTGCTGTTTATGGAATTATTTCCTTGATTTAGACTCCAAATGGGAACATGTGGTTTATGAAGATATTGCTACCAAACCTGTTAACTTTAGTAGCAACATTTCACTCGGTTTGAGCGCTTGCTTTGTTTTTGCCTGTTGGACAAGCTCCTAATTTAAACATCACCTCCTGCGTTGGAGTTCAGTTCTGAGTAAACTTGCGACCACTGAGCAGAAACGTTCAACAGTGCCTTCAGATCAGTCTTCAGCAGGGTGAACAGCCGAGCCGTTTTCCTGTTTCCACAGACGATTCAGTCAGGTTTCTAAATAAAGCAGCTGTTTTTCAGACTGTTAAAATCTGTTGTCTCATCGATCTTTTGTTTCACATTTGATACAGTGGAAACTTGAGTTTAAATAATAGATCTTGTCACCAGAAGGTTGAAGGTTTGAGTCTGAGGAGAAGCTGAGAAAATGCTCTTCATAACCATAACAAGCAATGTGTAGAGCTGAGCAAAGTGAAAAGAAAAACAACGAATATGAACATGCACAATCATGTCAGGTGTAGAAAAACACAGGCTCATGTTCACCACGTTTAACTGCAAGATAATGAGAAATAACTATGAACTCAAGAACTTTAACTGATAAAATAAATCTCATTTAACCAGGTTTAATTCAGGCTAGAAATTTATCATGTTAAAAATGTATTATTAAGTTTTTCCCCAAACTTCCACAGCAGCAGATTGATTCGAAACCACATTTTGTGGGTTTCCAAAAAAAAGACTGAATTTGAGATGCTTTTACTTGCATTCATGAACTTATTCAGGCAAATTTATAAACAGATTTATTTTAGAATCTAAAAGCAACAATGGTAAAACAGAATCTTTAAATATCAGTCATCTGCAAAAGATGAAGCTTTATTTACAGCAATAATGGGGCTCAGTTCCTTCAACACAAGAGTCACCTTGGTTTTGTTGCTGCATTAAAGCAACTCTGGATGTGGAAGTCTGGAACAGGCTCCCAGACCCGCGCGTGAGCCCTCAGTCTCTCAGCCTTCATCCTCCTCCTCCTCTTCATCATGTCAGTGTGGGGGCCAGCTCGATGCTGTTGATCCTCAGCACCGTCTGTGGCTGGATGATGATCCTCTTCCGCTGGAACCGGTGTCTCTTCCAGAACCTCATGTGGACTTTGGGCCAGGACTCGGTCTTCTCGATCACGGTGGCCTCGACCCTGACCAGCTCCTTCCCCAGCAGCGGCCTGCCGATCAGCGTGAAGTCCTCCGCGCCGACCAGCAGCACCTTCTCCATCCGGATCCGCTCCCCGCACTCCGCCTCGATGTGGTTCTCAATCAGGATCAGGTCCTCGTCGGTGACCTTCCACTGGTGGCCAGCGAAGTGCACCACGGCGAACAGCCGGCCGAAGTCCCGCTGCTGGATCCTCCGGTTCACGACGTCGGTCACGGCGGCGTGTCGGCTCCGCTCCTCCTCCTCCGGGACCGGGGTCGCCTGCTCCGGCCACGGCGGCCTGGACAGGGAGGTCCGGGGCACCAGGTCCCCGCTCACGGAGCCCTGTGTTCGGACAGCAGCGGGGACCAGGAGGGGCTGTCTGGATAACATGCTGCATGTCCTCCACAGCCCTGCTCCTCTGCTCAGCGCCATCTTGACAGGAAGTGCTTCTGATCGCACCGCGCATGCCTGAAATCTTACCTTACCGTATGTGCGCATGCGTCGCCTGACTTCTGCTTTAAAAATATTTTATCATTTCTGGAAATAATCCACACAAGACCAATTTATATTGAACAGTAAAATAATTACATGGAGAAATACAGGATTAAAACTTATTTTTAAGCAAAAGTAAATAAATATTACAAGTGAAAAGTACAGAAATGTCAACATTAATTATACACATGGTGAAATATTCTCAGTATGTTAGTCAGTCATCTTATTGTTATGTAGGTTGTCCACATACTGAGGAATTCTGTCAAGATTTGGAAAACAACTTATGAATGAAACTGAGTGTCAATACATGTATTTGTATATTTTAGAAGAAAACAGTGGAACAGAGAGATCACACCAATACGATGAGTTCAGGTGCAGCTTCAAGGACTGCCATAAGACTGTAGATCATTCTACACAATCATGTTTATGAGGTAATGTGACCATAATCTATGAGGTAACAGTAAATTAAATGTAGTAAAAATATATACGGTGCTATAAAATAGTTTTGCCTCAAATAATCTTTGCCTTTGACATCATATTTTAGTATATGTACCATCTGTAATACTATATCTGCATATCATGATCGTTAAACAGTTCACAATATACCTTTTAAAAAATGCAAAAATCCTGCGTTTCATATTTTATACATTTGAAATACTTGCTAAATGAATAAATAAATACTCTGCTAAATGAAATTGTAAGTATTGTCTAAATACTTATGTATCCAGCAAAATGTACTAAAAGAAATCGTCCTAATTATGCACAATGACCTCTTATTGAGTGTAATATTAGTATATGATCATATATTATTAGTATTGATGCATTAACATCTAAGAAGTACTTCACAAAACACCATATTTTATAAACCAATCATTCACTTTGTATGTAAAATAAGATGTCAGAAGTAGTTTACTGAAATAAAAGGTCTTTTTTTCTCTCTGCTTAAATTTCTCTTTCAACGAATATAAAGAAGAATAAAATAAAATTACTCAAATTGAATTTCCGGCAGCACTTGAACGCAGCGCAGATATGCCTCCATTTTGTGTCGCTCGGCTCGTTTCCGGGTTTCTGAGAAGGGGCCGATAAAACGGTGTCAGCGGGGAGAATGGCTCTGCTCGCAGGTCAGGAGTGCGGCTAAAGTTTTCCGTAGCTCCCCGAAGCTGTTAAAAGTGACTCTCGGACGCGTTCAGTAGTTTGTTCTACGCGCTGAGTTCATCGTCACGAGGTCTGGTTGGTTAGATTTTGCAGGCAGCCGGAGCGCGCGGACACTGACAGCTGGAGAGTAAACAGCCCGATGCTAACCGGCTAACTGCACCTAGCTCAACTGTAAGCTAACCGAGCTAACGTTAGCCGGCTAACCTGTAGGTGTTTCTGGTGGCGTTAAGTTACATCACCAGGACCTGCCAGCACCCTCCCATCCTAATTTTTGTCCGCCGAAGGATTGCCACAGCGGCACTTTCCATTCATGTTGTTTAGGAGGCCACGGCTGTCAGACCTTCTCTCGTTCGAGCCGCGGTGAGTAACTCGTCTGGATGTCGATGCTAACTTTACCCCACCTAGCTAACTTTAAGCTAGCGCCAGGTATGTTTGTTCCAGCCGATCTTCACCTGGGAGCGGCTGCAGCAGCTGAACAACCTGCCCAGGCCTCGTAAATCCTGCTTTACTGACTCGGCTTTGCTTGTTTCTACTCCCACGAAACTGCTGAATTTGTGCATCAACATGTCTGATTTATACTTTGATAATTTAGTGTGTAAACGCTGTTAATGAAGTTAGCCGAAGTTTTCATGGTTGAAATCTGCCCTGGATGTGGATGAGCACACGAAGCGGGCTGTGTTACAGTAATGTTGGGCTGTCAGTGCCTCGGAAAGCCTGGAAACACACACACAGAGCCACAGGCCTTTAGTTCAGTGTATTTCCTCGACCACAAAATCATCTGACTTCCTCATTCAGCCTCCCCCCCTCCCTCCCTCCCGTGTTTCTCTGCGGCGACACAGTTGAAACTTCTTTCCATTAAGTGGCTGTTTACCAGCTGTTTGACCGAACAACTTCATGGAGGCCAAACCTCTGCGATCATGACCCATTTTCAGGACTTCACTTTACTTTGATCTTGAATGGAAAGGATTATTCAGATTACAGGGGTCAAAGGTCAGGACCTGTTGGTTTTATCAGTGTGTAGCTGTCAGTTTTGCATGTGGTTGTGTGTATAGATGTGCTCTGTAGATGTAGCAGATGATCATCAGAGGGCGAGGAACATGTTTTACTTTTATTATACTGTTGCTTATATTACTTACTATTGTTATTCGGAATTTAGATATCCAGTACCTCACATGTCCTCCTATGTGCGTATACATGGCCATTTTCTTATGAATCTCATGTGAGGATTGTTTTTTTAATTTTACAATTCATTTTACATCATAAAAGAGAGACATGATAAGTTTCATATGTCTCGTGTCAAAAAGTTGGACAGGGGTGGATACCAGTGAACTCAACCGCTCAGGGCAGATGGCTGCTCATCTGCAGCCTCCTTCTGTTCCAAGGTTTCTGCCTGTTAAAAGGAAGTTTTTGCTCGCTGCTGTCACCAAGCGCTTGCTCATGATGGGAACTGTTGGGTCTCTATAAGTAATATCATAAAGTGTATGGTCTGGACCTGCTTTGTATGTAGTATATAGTTAATCAAATTATGTTTCAACTTTCAGTTTGTGTTTTCAGTTTGGGTCAGTTTTTCGATTATTTTATTAGTGACAGACACATTTCAGATGATGCCCAGCTCTAAATTCGACCTCTTATTGCAGTAATATAGTTTAGATTAAGTCTAGATATTAAATAAGTCTTGGAATTGGAACTGAAGCCACAAAGTTTATTGATGGACAATTTTGATAATCAGTTATATCATATTGGTCATTTTGAGCAAATATTTGCTGGTCCCACCTTCTCAAGTATGTGTTAATGTGTGTATGCCCTAATTGGAATGACATGAGCAACACGAGCAATGATTTTTATCTTTCTGAAAAATCAAGCATTTTGATGTGTCCCACAGAAATTGACATGAGATCATTGGCTCCCTGAAATAACAGTTTGCAGTTACTCAAGGACAGAAGACAAAGCTAACCCAAAGTGTTGTTTATCTACACACTTTCTTCTTGATCCCTTTAAGATGCTCAGTAATTATTTTACATCTGTTAATGTTTTTGCAAAATGCTTGTGTCAGCAAGAGAATGGTTTTGTTTGGCATCAGCTGTAATTCAGAATAGGAGAGTAGATATTCCAAAAAATGAAAGTAATGTCTGCTGCATCCAGCCACTGTTTTTTAATATCCATTAATCTATTTAGTGTGTAAAATGACGTTGTAATGGAAAATTCCCATCAGATCTTACCACAGTCCAAACTGATGTCCTACTCGTTGTTTATGCTGTAAATCAAACTGTGCTATTTTCACTTAATAATTGACTTCAAAGATTGATTGATTATCAAAATTGTCTTTCATTGTATTTATGCTGATGGATTAAGCAGTTGATCAACTAGTTGTTGCAGCTCTAATGTAGAAGCAGAGAGATTAAAAACCCTGATAAAATCCCAGAAAGGCCAGTCGTGTATGTTTTTTCTGGTCTAGCACTAAAAGTGAAAACATGTACATGACATGGTTTTATCAGTCAGATTGGTTTTAGTCATTTACATCTTGATCAGAACAGAAGGAAGTTGTTGTGTCAGATGTGTTAAAAGCGGCTGCATAATTGTTCTGGTATTTAGTGGAATAACAGCCTGAATGCATTGAAAGCATGTCATTGAAACTGGTCTCTTTCATCTTTGGCTTCAGTCCTTCTGCGCTCAGCAGATCTTAAAACATCTCTTTTTCCACCAGAGGAGCGATAACCCCCCACTCTCAGTTTCTGTGTCTGCTGCTGTCTTTCCGTTTAAACCACGTCACTGGCTGACTGGCGAGCTCGCTCGGTGAGATTCCTTTGGTTTCCCTCAGTGAAAACCTGCCCCAACACTCAACCAGGCTGTCTGAGGAATGGAGCAGGAGCGGAGGGTGAGGGTGGGGTGAGGAGCCAGTGCTGCCTGTATGAGCCAACAATGGGCCCAGACAGCTAACTGGTTTGGGGAGATCCAGTGACCTCTGTAACTGTGTGCAGAGCTGACACATTTAGAGCAGTTTCAGGTATGGGTGTATATCATAGGAAGGATTGATATGAACAGGCAGAAGTTGTTGGGGGTTTTTTTTCTTTAAAAAAACATCACAGCAAACTCAGCAACAGGTTGTCTAAAGGGACAAACTGTCCAGATCTTTCAACGGTCAGTATGGACGGGACGAAGAATCACAGCAACCATTAACCTCCTCAGTTTACAGATGATCATGTCAGAAAATATCAATCTGTCCTTTAATGACAGCACCTGACAATATAGTGTGATAATCTCTGTTGACAGTGAAAATGAATGGTCACACAGAGATTTGAAGGCAACACCAAAGTTGTCTTCTTAATATTACTACCACACAGTCCCCTGACCTGTTTTAGGCTTCCAGCATGTTAAATGAATGGTCACACAAACCCCAAATACACACAGTCCTCCCAGGCTATGAGGACACCAATATCAGTAGAATTCACCCTCTGGGGTCCATGAATCTCTGCACCAATCTCTGTCAAGATATTTAGCTCAGCATCAACAAACCAACACTGTCCCAGAGTCTCACTGTGGCTGTAAATGGGTTTAAGACTGTAGACCCTCGTTACACTGCAGATCCTTGTCGAAATGCTCATCTTCCCTCTACACTTCACTGATGTATCCCAGGAGCTGCTTCGGCAACTGCTTCCCTCTCCCAAAGATTTCTGCTGTGAGAGCACTTTGGGAGCAGCCATTTGTTTCCACTGTGAAGGAGCAGAATGAAACGTGTTGGCATCCAGCTCGCCATCGTGTTTTCTCTTCAACATTTATCCTTCATGTAAGCAGAAAGATCTCACAACTAATCCTGGTGACCTCATGCTTTGACATATCCAGGCTTGGTTCTACAAATAGGTGGAGTGAGTTTCTTCACCTTACGCTTCATGAAACCCTGATGACAAATGAGTGAGGATCATGTTACGATGCCATCACAATGAGGAGTTTCTTTTTCATGGTACTTGTAGGGAGTTCATGAAATATTGTAACGTCTCCTACAGTTTTCCATCAGACCTTGAAATCTCATCCGAGTGATGTTTCATATTAGCCCCATCACAAATCATGTGAATCATCCTGGGCACTGTTACAATCACTTTAACAGACAGACTCACATTGTGTGTTTGTTGCTACAGGAGCCAAAAATGAAAGCACTTTCATATTGTCTCTGTAATACAGCGGCTTAATGTCCCTTAGTCTGTGTTAATGGAGGTAGTAATGAAGTCGTTCTCTACAACAGACTGAGCCAGAAACAACCAAAAGAGTTCAGAGGCATTAGTGAATGGAGAAAAATGAAACTGCATACTTCAAAAGCTCGAAATGTTAAGGTACTTATTTGACTGAGATTTGTGTGTCTGCTCACACTTGTGTAGATGTTGTTCCAGCCTAGATCATTTGGACAGTGTTTCCATCCAAATGCAGCGCAAATTTTAGCAGAATTTTCATAAAATAGTTGAAAAAAATGCTTAATTATTTTCATTTCTTTACATTCACAAGTTGAAAAGGTGCATAAAAGCAGGTGGATTAAAAGACCCCTGCTGTCAGGGTGGAGGCTTTGATACCCTGCATTGCTTTCCATTTACACTTAAGCCAAATTGACTGGATTTTTTGTGCCAGTGTGTGAGGCTGATGTTTCCCAGTGAACCAAAAAGCAAAACTTCTACATCTTACCCTCTTATCGAGACGTTGATAACAACAAAGCGTCAACTTTTAGTGTCAGTGTATCGAAGCCTGTGCATTTCATAATTCATGCGCGACTGCTTGATCAGTGACAGGTTTTCTGCACCTGGCTTCCAAAGCAGAGCCGCCTGCACAACCGTGAGAGATGTTCAATGAAAGACCATTTTTCAGCTGATGAGCTGGAATTTGTCTGTTGTTTTGCAGGAGCCAGTGTGCGTCGTCCCAGCTGAGACGGTGAAGTCACTGGTGCTTACCCCACACACAGAGGTGCCAACAGAGGGACAGGATGCCTATTCCTCCCCCTCCCCCTCCTCCCCCAGGAC
>JBBMOC010000220.1:247234-271171 GCA_037975185.1 Centropyge bicolor | reverse complement strand
CCCATGTAGAATAAAAACAACCCCAACAATTATTCCACTGTCTACTGTACTGCACCACTGTATACTTCTACAGTGTGTGTGTGTGTGTGTGTGTGTGTGTGTGTGTGTGTGTGTGTGTGAGATCCATCCATCCATCTCTCGCCTTTGGCTGGCGGCCGATGGAGGGTATAAAATAAAGCTGGCTGGAGCCTGGAGGAGAGATAATTGAAAATCAAACAAGGACTTTGTTAATTTGATTAGGCAGCACTGGATTGTTCCCGATCAAATTAGATTTTATTATGACATGCAATTAAATGGAACCTGCTGATGAAGAGGGGAGAGGCAGAATGGTGTCATCCTGCCAATATGGGATTAAGATCAGAGAACACAGCTATGTGTCTTTCTAAAGGAGAGTAAATATTATAATTGAAAACAGGACGTTAATGGTCAAGAGGTTTTCATATTTTACACTGGGACACTGTGTGTGTATAACTTCTGTTACCCTGAGTCAGACTCTCACAGTGAGGCAGTAGCAAGCTGATTGTCAGAAACAGAGCGTAGCTTACAGCAACTTGAGCTTTGCCATTTTCTTCATTGATAGTTCTGTTCTGTTCAGAGGCAAAATAACACACGGTCGCTGTCCAAATACTACAAAGATAAGGTGTGGTGCAAGTAGACTTCGAGTTTGAGGAAACACAATTGAGAAGTCAGAGTGGTCATGGCAGACAGTGTGAGGGGAAGTAGGCTGAAACTAGAGAAGCACTGGGAGAGAAGCACAGTTCCCCCAGCTTATTGTGACTTACACCCCAAAATATTAGTCCTACCTTTGACTGATCTATTTCAATGGATTCCTGGACCATAAAAACAGACTCTTAGCAACTGGAATCACATTGATAGTTTTATAGTTATTCGTGGAAATCAACATTTATATAGTTGTATTTGGATCGTAATATCCAGAATATGGATAGGATCCAGATCATACTGGTACATTTCGTAGAAACTATCATGACCATGTCCTGTATTTTTTTTTGCAAGCAATCTGGGTATTTTTCATGGAGTTATATACAATATGTTGAAAATGCCCAGATCTCACAATGATAAAGGATCCTTTAAAAAATTCCTGGATCCAGACGGTGATCCGGATCACCTCCAAAATTTTATCATTTGTTCCTTGTCCCAGAAAGGACATTTCCTGAAAGTTCATCAAAATCTGTCCATAACTTTTTATGTTAGTTATGTTGCAAACAAACTGACAAACAAACAAACAAACAAACCAACACCAGCAAAAACATAACCTCCTTGGCGGGGGTAATAAGGAGGGATGTAAAAAGGACGACGGGATGAGGCTGCGGTGAGCTGGTTGCTCTGGAGTTTACCACCATAAAACACCAGAGAGAGAGTGAGGGCGAGCTGCAGGGCTGCCTCAGGCAGATTAAATGACTGTGTGTGTGTGTGTGTGTGTGTGTGTGTGTGTGTGTATAGAGAGCTGTTTGCATACAGAGTTTGCATATGGTTGCATAAACATGTGCTTGTGTTTGTATTTGCATGTATGTCCATCTTGTAACATGTGTGTCTCTGTTATTGTCATCACACTGTGCATTGTTACACTGGATGCATGTGTGCGAATTATGTTATTTTCAAGTGTCATATAAAGTAGGTTGCAATTACAATTATCACAGTCAACCAGCTACACCGAGCCCCGTCCCAAGGTCTCAAGGTTAGAAAATTCTAGTTTAACACACACACACACAGAAAATGAGAATGAGAGGCACAGTGACGAGTTGTTGACACCAGTTCACATCCACTCTGAATGACAGTTTCATTCCATATATGAATCACACTGATTCATTCATTCATTACAAGGTTTGTGAGTAGGACTGGTGCCAGTTCCAGAGGTTGTGGTGGTGAGGAGGAGGATGGGCAGCATCTGGCCAACACACCACTTTCTCTCCATTGAAGCCCTCCAATCAGATGAGCTCCTTTTTAAAGAAGGCCTCCTCGTCACATCAAACCTTCTCTTTGATCACTCATTTTAAATGGTAGTACACAGACATTTACACAGACACATAGAGAACAGTGGAGCTGTTGTCATCAACCTGAAATTTATGCTGATCTTGTTGGATGATGTCACAATTACGATCACAATTTTATTACCACAGAGCAGCAGCTTGGGAATGACTGCCGGTTAGTGTGTACTACTGAGATGAGGTTAAAACACAACTGCAAAAGCCTGAATCAGTAAATGTGAAAAGGCAACTGAAAGGGCAGAGAGAGGCAAAGACACCTCTGAGCAACAGTTCAAAGAAAACATTAGAAATCACTAGTCATCAGTAAAAGAAGTTGAATGTTTAGCAGCAGAATCTGTGAAGATTGAAGTCAGAACAGGTTCCTCTTTTAGTATCAATTAGTGCTAGTATCAAGCTGGATTTAAGCTCACAGATGTGTTGCTTGAGCAAAGATATTCTTCAAACCTAAATAGAAGGTTAGTCTAGGGTTAGAACTATTGGATCACAGAATATCAGCTGAACATATTATGGGCGAACAAACCTATCCAATGTAATCACTGAACAGACTACAGCATGCCTAATGACAAACCAGTTCCAACTATTTAGAGCCCAGTTGAACAGTTGTTTTCAGTAGTCATCTAAGGTCACTTACACATGAGAACTACAGGTGTAAGTTGAATCAAAGGCAACTGCACCTGTAGTCTGTGGTTTCTGCAGTTCAGTTCTTCAGAACTGAACAAGCTTCTTGGATGAGAAATGAAACGTCTTGAAGAACCTACACTAAGTCCAGTTGACTTTGATCCATCTTGCACCTGTATACCATGACCTGGACCAGCGGTTTTCAAAGTGTGAGGCGCGCCTCCCCTTGGGGGCGCCAGAGGGCTTCAGGGGAGGCGCGGCGAGTGAAAAAATAAACCTGAAAAGAAGAAAAAGTGTAAACATCTGACAAGAGACGAGATGGATGGATTTTTAGTATCTTATGTGAAAGTGAGAGAGGACACAGAGTCTGGGGCGAGCAGAAAACGGAGGAAGTATGACCCTGATTATTTAAAGTTTGGCTTTTCATGTATTGGTCCTGATGATGCTCCGCTGCCACAGAGTGTTATCTGCAAAGAGGTGCTAGCTAACGACAGTATGCCACCATGTAAACTCCGGCGTCATATTGAAACCAAGCACCAAAGTTTAACGACCAAGCCGCTATGATAAAAAAAAATATCTGACTGACGTTGATCTGTTTATTATCTGATTTGAGGAATTGCTCAAAGGGGCCTTAAATTGAATGCATTCAAAAAGATATTAAAAAAATGTTAAAATATGTTAAAAACAGATGCTAAAATGTGTTTTAAAAATATTAAAAACATACAGATGTTAAAATGTGTTTTAAAAAAGATATTTATCCACACACACAAATAAAGATGATTAAAATGTTTTAAAAATATGTTTAAGATGTTTACAAAAATAAAGATGTGTATAGCATTTATTGTTTAAAACCTTATTTAAGCCTGTGTGGAACATACAAAGCGACAACAATAACAGTAATAATAGTAATAATAATTAGGGGGGGTAAAGGGGGGACGGCATGCTTTTGAGTTGTCTTTAGGGAGGCTCGCTATCCCACACTTTGAAAACCCCTGACCTGGACGACTGAGCACCTTCACAGACAATTCAGGACTAGAAAACATTCAAAATCTAAGGGTGTTTGGGCTAAAAGATGGTTACAGCAGTATTCTCCCCTCTTATGTAACACTGCAGGAACATCAACTAAATGTCAGTTTTAATCTATTAATTATTCATTTTTTGTAGCCAAAGGTATTCCAAATGTAAGTAATAAGTAACATTTGACCTCTGAACTAAACAGAACAACTCCTGTCATTAGCCTGTATTCATGTTGATTTTGTCTCAACCTTAAGATAAAATTTGGTCTGCCAAGGCTTCCTGTCCCACTCCTTGCCACATGTTGGGGCATGATGGACATTTTTTTCTTTTGTTTTGCCAACTGAAGAGAGTGTGACGATGAAGACACTTAGTTGTTCACCTGTTTCAGTGTGGACAGGGTTTTCTACTAAAGGGACCTGGTAATAAAAGCACTGTGCTGTATGTAACAGTGGTAATTTTTTTCTTAACATTAGTATTCTTCACTACACAAGTATATATGAAATCACCATGTGTATTCTATCAACATTAATATAGACATATTTAGCAGTAGCATTTCATTTTCAGAATACCTAGACTCCACCCTCTGCACTGAAGTCAAACTGGTTTCACTGAATGACTTCCTCCAGTTCTCTGGTTAAACAGAGCAAACCTTTATTGTGCAAACAATTGATTCCTTCTAGGAGATTGGAAATGGAACTTTTAAGAATAGAAGTGTCCTGTAGCTCAGTGTCTCTGTGAGGAGAGGAGGACAGAAAACAGGATGAAATCAGAGAAAGTGCACATCGACTAATACAAGAAGAATAAACAGCAGAAACAGAGGAATAAAAGAAGAAGCAGGCCACTGTTGTGACAGTATCTTAAATAGCTGCCCGGAGAGTTAAATTGTTCATGCCCTAGAGATCCCCCATGTCCTGCATTTCCAACACTGATTTGCTTTCTCCTGGATAAACACTGTGGAGAGAACATCCATTAATTAATATGGCTCTGTATTAAAGTTTTCAAACAATAAAAAAGGACGCAAAAGGGGATTTAAGGAGTGTTTGTAGTGAAGACAAATTAATGAAAACATCCGCCTCTGAAGGATAGAAATTCAATTTATAATATGTCTCTATCAAGCCACTGCTGCTCTGTAGCTTTTACTCACAGCACCTCTTTGTCATGTTGGTTCAACCAATTAAAACAATAGAGGATGGGGTTAAAATGATGGCGCCATAAAAAGCAATAGTTTCATTGTTCATGCTGATTATTTTAATCTGGAGGGTCAGTTGATGAAAGACCTAAAACAATGACTCACAAAGGCACAAAAGAATAGTGATGCCAGAAATGTTTCACTGTGTTTTATCTCTCTGAATTTCATATTGTCGTTGGATACTTCTGATTCTTAACTTCAACCAAATGTTAGAAAAGATGCTTCTCATTATCATTTCACAGAATGAAAATACACAGAGCTGAAGTGAAACTGCAATCTCTGAATTCTGTTCCAGGAGTAAGAAAACTTGCTAATTCAAAATCACAGTGACAAAAATCCATCTACAACATACTCAACAGCTTGTCATGCACTTCACTCTATTTGCCAAGATAAAGATGATATTAAAGGAAACACAAAGAAGAAAAATGTGTATCATTTATCAGTGTTGCACATTGAGGTCTTAGAGATGGTGTCAAACTCCAGCTTCATTCATGCTCTGAGGAGGTTCCCCTGTTAGACTGCTGCATTTCAATACTGGCCAAAACATGACTGTAGCTTGCAAAGACCTGTGCATGAAGACAGAGGCTGCATGTGGACATTCAGTCTGCTACACTCCGCTCACACTGGGAGTGTGTGAGAGAGGATGATCAGTGTTGCATTGGGCATTTTGGATCACTGCTCCTGTGAAACACTAGTGCCACTCATGAGCAGAAGACACCTAGTTTGAGTGTCCTGCTCTTTTTTTTTCTATGTAATGGCTTTGTATTCAGTTTGAGTTTTATATCCATGTACAGTTATATGGACAGTTTGTAATGCAGTATTTCCACTGCATACAGTTTCCACACGTTTGCAAAAAAAAAAAAAAAAAAAAAGGAAAGATCCCAACTAAAAGCCCATCACTGTACTTCAGTTGCCCAGCCATTATATTAAGGATGTACTATTAGCTAACTGCTAAGCTAACCTGTACAAAGTAAGAGCACAATACTAATATTGTATCCATAGAAAGGTTCCATTGACCTCTGTTGCCCAAAGCACCGCCCTCCTCACGATGCAATGGGCACCATCTCCGCTCTCCTTGCAATATGTCAGACCTACCATCTGCATGCTGGGTAATTAAAGGGACTTTGTGGCATGGCAGCGTGGTGGAAATGGAATCCAGTGGAGACTGTAGCTGGGAAGGTGTTGTGTGTTTTCATTAAAGAGCAGGAAGCAGCCTGACAGAGGCCATTACTTTCCTGTTGTGGTGGCCAGGAATGGCCGGCCATGCATTGTCTCGGTGTTCCTGCAGTGCCCAGAGCATATACAGTGTGTGTGTGTGTGAGTGTGTTGATATATGTGTGCCAAAGCATGCTGTATGTACTGTACAGTGTAAATCTGTGAGAAGTGATATGGTTCTTCTGTCAAGCCCCATTCCCTCTCCTCCTTCCACTCCGAACCTTTTTCCTCCTCTCTTCCCTTTCTCTCTTCCCATCGTCACCTTTGCTGGTTGTGCCATACATCTCTCACACCAGGCTAATTGTGCAGAAACTCTGTGGGAGAAGGAGGGATAGGGGGTAGGGGGTAAGGGTGGGGGCGGGGACAGAATGGGAAACTGTAGTTATTGAAGCTGATGAAAGCAGGGGGGGGAAGAAATAGGAAGACTACAGTATGGATCAGGGGCGAGCGGTCATAATAAGCTATAAATGCAGTGCATGCCCAAGCCCTTCAATAAAATAATTGAAAATATTCATCTGTCAGTGTGTTCTATAATGCAATACCTTAGTTGTACTGTTTTGGTCTGAAATTCCTGCCTTATCTATCCTGTTTTGTTTGCGAAAACCTGGAAAGCTGACAGCTTGTTTCGCGCATGCGCACTGCGATATTGAGTAGTACCCGCGCTGGAGGCTGTGTTTACTATACATGAGCATTTTGAATGGCAAAAAAGCTGTCAGTGAAGCAGCTTATCTGCCAACGCGCATGCTCATAACTGGATTCACTTCAAAACTCTGAGAGAGTGAGAGTGTCTAAAATCGCATTGATGTACTAGTTAGAAAACGGAGCCCCGGAGGTATACAGAGCTCCAGAGGCATCTCACTATGATATAGCGAGGGAACGCTTTATTTATCCCGGTCTCTCACTATAACATAGCGTGGAGGGAACGCTTTATTTATCCCGGTCCCTCACTATAACATAGCGTGGAGGGAACGCTTTATTTATCCCGGTCCCTCACTATAACATAGCGTGGAGGGAACGCTTTATTTATCTCGGTCCCTCACTATAACATAGCGTGGAGGGAACGCTTTATTTATCCCGGTCTCTCACTATAACATAGCGTGGAGGGAGCGCTTTATTAACGCGCACCCACACTATAAAAGGCGTGCCCTCGCCTTAATAAAATATTCTGCAACCTGACACCTCTGGGGCCCCGTAAAAAACATATGACGTGTTTTGATTAATAACTAAATAGCCAACAATTGGGCGCTGGCTGTAGTTCACACTTCAGCATGACCACTGTAACAGGTCACCGCTCACCACTGGTATGGATGCAGCTGCTTTGGAGAGATAAAAGTCGAGGAGAAGCTGTATTTGTTTGACTTTTGTCTGTGTGAAACCCAGAGATCAGAGGGGCAGGAGATGGGTCAAAGACTAAACATGAGCAACGAGCCACATGCACAGCGAGAGGAAGCCAGTCAGCGTGCGGGTATGCAGCTTTCATAAAGGCAAGAGGAAGATTGTCATTGTCATTGAGACATTAGTTTACCTTTACTTTATTAGGATGACAAAAAGTTAAAACCTTTCTTTTTCTACGATTTAGAATTAAGATTTAATCAGACTTTTGGAACTGTGGATGCCCGGAAGGAAAAGAGACATCCATGGCAATAACATAGACATTTGACTAAAAACTTAAACTGCTGACCCATTATCTCTCAGTAAGTTCTCTAACCCTTGTCCAGATGAAGCTACTTCCTCAAATGAAGCATCCTGTAGGAAGAAGGATCAGAATCCCGCATTTCAAGCACTGACTTTATTTTAATCAAGTGGAAGTTGGAGGCAGCAGAGCTGTGCCCAGGTCTTAGTTATGCATGTTTTCCTCTTGTATCGCAGCTCAGAGAGCGATTTATCACAGAACCACAGGGTCCTGGCTGGGGGAATGAGGTTATATTTCATACAGGCATTCTGTAGGGCAAAACTATTGTTCTGGCGGCACAGGGCCCCTTAAGAAAGGCGAGATTAGTATAGTTTTTGTTATTGTGTGTGTGTGTGTGTGTGTGTGTGTGTGTGTGTAAAAGTGTGTCTGCATATGTACACAGACCTACTTAGGTATGCTGCTGTTTTTGTGTATACTGAATACATACATATGTAGACACAGGTATGCTAGCACATGCACTGTATTGTATGTACATTTTACCCAGGTTCTGCGTTGGGCTGGAGCCAGCCTCTCCCCCCCGATGGTCTGCTAAGAATGAATGCGAAGCAGATTTTAGAGGCAGCTCAACAAAGCCAAAGAGAAAAGTCGACACAAACAGGAATGTGAATTCACTCTAGGCAGTGGGAATTCAGTCGAAGATGTGTGTGTGTGTGCGAGTCGAGACCATAGCTGCTGCCTTGAATCACAAGTAATAAAGTACTAAGTGTACAGTGTGATGAAATGATGTGATGAAATCCAGCTGCTGTGTGTTGCACTTGAGTAAACCTCGCAGCCTCTGTATATGCTCCGGACCACTCTCTCCTCACAAATCAATGTAGCTCCGGATTTTCATCTTTAACTTTGGGGGTGCATAAAACTCAGTGACCCCCCAGATGGCACAAGTGAACGTATGCAAGATTTATGTCCATTGCCTCTGTGCCAGGGCTGTCATGCAAGGGAGGGATTGTGGAGGTGGCACAGTCAGAGTGGGGGGCATGGGGGTCCTTCCCAAGAAAAAAAAAGAAAAAGATGCAATTTTCTGCAATTTGACATACAGAATTTCTTTAAAAAGAGCTACATTTAGCTTTATCCAAAAATTTTAAGGAGCATAAATTTACACATGAATCTGTAATGCACGTTAATTTAGAGAACATCGATAGCAAAGCCACAGATGATGTCATGACCAACTGAACAGCCAGTTGGCAGTGGTGACGAAATTAGTGAAACTAAAACACTTTGCTTAAGTAAAAGTGCAAATAAACAGACAAAAATGTACTCTCATAAAAATACCACATTAAACATTAAACTTTCTTTTTGAGTAAAAGTAAGTACTTGCTTTCAAATACACAGTACTTAAAATATTAAGCAGATTGACTTGATAGACTTTATTCATCGCAAAGTGGGAAATTTTGAAGTCCTGTAGAAGGAATTATATATAGATAGATAGACCATTGTGTTCTAGTGATTGCAGTAATCACATACAAATCAAAAATTTCTACCTGAGAAAAGGGCATTAAATACTGAACGTTACAACACAGACATGGGCACTTAGCCTACCTTAATAAAGGATTTCAACATATCTATCAAAAGTCTGTCAGACAGTCACACTGTCTTTAAGCAGAGGAAATTTTGCTTTGGCTCAATAAAATCATGCCAAGAAAGGCTGACAACCTGACCTTTAGATTACATTCCAGTGTAATTGAAAATAAAGATAAAATGAATGCCTAGTGACTGTTAGTCACTTTAAACCGTTCCTTTCTGTAACTTAGTATCAAAACATGAAATAATCAATACTAGAACTTACCATGCAGTTTTGTTTGAGGACTAACCAGGAACATTTTCATTTACTTTTCTATAGAATTGTGCCTAACTCCTCAGTTTACAGGAGCATGTCAGCAATGAGGATTATTACTCATGCTTTGCATAGTTAAGTACATTTCACTGCATTAGAGTTACACTTGCTCCTCTTCCAAGTGAATCTTGATGGAGTCCAGACCTTCACACAAAAATGACCAAATACAGAAAATATAATCCATTTAACTACTTCAATAAGAAACAGGAATGATATTGGCACTACTGTAGTTTAACAACATCAATACAGTTCTGTCTCCATAAGGGAGTAACTCTAATTTTGCTCCTCAATGAAATTAGAAAAACAATTTTTAGTTTTCGCATCAAATGTGAGATTTTATAGATTTTATATTTTAAGAGTTATTTTCTTCAACAACACACACCATATTTCCTGTCCAGCAGCATTTACAATTTATAAAAGGACAAATAATTGAAACGATTTACTGGATTGAGATGCTTCCATACATGGCATCAAGTCTGTTTCTCTTCCTTCCTCTCCAAAACGCTCAAATGACCTGTTTTAAATGAACTATCTGCATACCTCCTCCAGAGAATCTTCTTTGATTACCATCTTCACACCATTCAGGAATAAAGGGAGGCCACTCAGCTGAGAGAGCCCTGAGAGGCATTGACAGATGTGCTGTACACTGGTCGAGCCAAACTCCCTCCCCTCTGTCCTCATACTGCTGGACCTATCGCCATGGTTACCACTAGCCACCAGACAAGTTTGAGAGGAGGGTCTGATGAGGATGAGGTGGGTGCTTTAGACTCGGTCACTTCAATCGGATGACATGGAAATGATCGGTGTCTAAAGCACAAAGCCTGGCAACAAAAGTTGTACAAGGCTCTGTCCTGGGACCCCTCCTTCTCTTCTTCCACAAGAATGCTCAAACCTGTCATACACTCAAATTACTACTTGCCTGGAACATGTCTAAAATTAGATGGGGCAAATTTTCCTGCATCCAGTACTCTTGTTCGTTCATTGGCTTCCTGATGCAGCTCACAGCCAGTTAGTGCCGGCCTCCAGAGCAGTGGAAGGAACTGCTCCTTCTTACCTTCACCCTATGGTCAAACCTTACACTCCAGTGCAACCTTTGCCTTTGAGCAATTGGCTGCGTCCTCAGTCTATGCCAGGAACATTTGATTTTTCGGCTTTTCTAGAAGTCGAACACCTTTACAAAACAGTGTATACTGGTTCATCCTTTGTCACCCACTTGTGTGTAGTCACAATTCATGTTGCTGAAATCACATTAAAATATACATTGGAAGTGTAGTACAGAGTACACACACTCTCTCACTTGCACACACACGGAAAACACAGAACATATAGAAATACAAACAGAACTCTTTGTAAAATCAGTCTCTGTACTGTTGACTTTCAATAAATAAATAAAAGACAAAGTAGAAAGGACAGTAGTATTCATAAAGTAGTATTTGAAACACTTGAAGCAGTAGTGGAATATCTCATGCTGTAGGTGAAGTAAATAAAGCAGTACATAATTTAAGCAGTAGGTAAAGTTACTGAAGTTGTTTTAGTTTAAATTGTGAAGATTCCAGTTCATTAATTTCTTAATGTCCTGCATATAGCCAGGTGGAAATGGTTAGGAAGCATTTATCAGTGTTCATAACATGATTTTAGTATTTAGTTTGGTAAAGTGACATTTTAGTAGCTGTGCTGTCATGGAGAGGGGATTACTCCAGGTGCACTACACATCGTGACGGCGTGAAGTTTCTATCTTTGTCTGTTGTCTAGTCTCTAATGACTATAGACTACTGTCTGTTAATTACAGTCCAACTACAGTTCAATGCTTATTCACTTTTGCAGTACTGGATAATCGAGTTAAAGGTTAAGCCTAACAGTGTAAGCTCTAAGCTATTTTTCAGGCCTCTGCTCGAATTACGTACGATACGATACATATGAATTACATACCCACAAGGTCTATTTGAGTAATTCTTGTGTCATAATAAAGGGAACACTTGTAAGTTTTGTTCAGATGTGTAAATCAGTATACATGTTACTGGGTAAGAGTAAATGAAGATGGCACACAGCAGGTTCACCTGAAAAAAAAAAGCACTTTTAGGATAATAATGCCCTTAAAATGATCCAGCTGCAGCTCTAAATCTCTATCAAATCATAGCACAATATGTGAGCATTGTCTCTGCAAAGTTTGTAAACGAAGCCTCCCAGAGACATCCGGGTTGTTTGCATTGTGGCTAAGGAAGTAGCGCTAACTGTTTGCGGTGTGGATTTACCGATAAAACAAACTTTTGATGGCGAAACAGCTAAGGTCACAGAAATTTTACGACTAGTTTGACAAAGCGATTTGTGTTTTTGCTGTTGTTTGTGTTGTTTGTGGCTGTTGCTTTGGTTTTAGAGAGCTTTGATGGATATGGTTTGAATCAGTGGACTGTCTGCTTTCGTTTGAGGGGTTGTTTGTCCGTTTTGCATACAGTAACACAGCGCTATAGCCAGAAATATGGCGAGTAGGTTGACTTGGTGGCGCTGTATTAATTTCTATATTTGATAATTCATTTAGCTGGCGTTTGAGCTGTGTTTGGTGCGTGTAAAAATGGCTTATATATTCTTGTAGCCTAGGTTCTGCTGTTTAATTTGATGTGCAGCATCATATATATTCTCTCATGATAAGTGCATTTCTTTGTCTTACGCAGGAGAGCCCCCAATTAGGGGGCCCTCGGGCTCAAAGGGTAGTGTTCAGGGAAAAGATATTTCAGATAATATTTGTTTTTTGTCCATTTTTGCCATTACACTTTGTTGAGTCCCTGAGCATCAAATATCAATGCAAGCACATAAGTGTTTCATCCAAATAAATCTTTAAATGTGACTTTTGTCACATACAGTTGTTTACATCTGTAGTCATTGTATTCACTGTAAGTGGCTGTTTTAGACATACACACACACACACACACACACACTAGAACAAGAAACAAGCTTATAAGTTATCATTAGCAAAACACATGGCAAAAGTTTATTGATGAGCCTAATTTCTCCCCATCGCTTACTGAAATTAAACTCAATAGTTGTCTTTGTCACTGCTGTGTTACAATAACTAGGAGCATTTCCCAGCCTAATTTCCCTCCCACATCATTAACTGATGAGGCTAATAACTAACATGAGCTAAAGCATACATATGTTAAGCATACAATCAAAACAGATGTTTAAAAAAAGTTCTATCATCCCAGCCTTAACAACATTTTCCAAATGTTGCATAGGGAATGTTCTGCCTTTGTTATCATGTAACATTGTGGGCTTGTTTTATGAAATGACATTTTACAACTCGTTACCTCGACAACATCCTCAAACTGTTGCACGAAAAACATTGTGCCTTTGTTAATATATCACATAACGAGACAGGATTTTTAACCTGGTCCTTGCAGCTCTGGTCATTTCTGCCCATTGATTATTTCTTGATATTTGATATTTATTCCCACTCTCCCCCATGGCCTTACTACTTTCTCCTTCTTCTTCTTCTTCTTCTTCTTCTTCTTCTCTTGCTCTCTCCACATCTGTTTAGTCTCTTGATTGCCCGCTCGGTCTCTGCAGAGTGCACTTATCTCTGTGGCTGTTGTCCATGGACCTTGTTTTTATCCCACCAAGCCTATTGGAAGAGGGCCCTCCTGGGTCAATGGCCCTCCTCTATCAGCTTAAACAATCAGCACACAGTCAATAGCTAAGCCATTAAGATGTGGAATGGCAATAACAGGTCAGCTGTAGATACTCCACTCTGTTTAGGAAGGAGGAGGAGATGGAAAGAGGGAAGAGAGTAAAGACTTGCTGAAATCGATGGCCTCTTTTGGGGCTTCTGGGAGGGTCATGAGAGAGAATCATTTTGGTGGTTCACTCATTGGGAATCTTTATTAATCAGAGGGGGGCGGGGTATTAACGTTATATATGTTTAACTTTATGTTTTCCTATAGGCAAAGCAATAAGAATATGCCACAGCAGTGCCCAGCACAAATATGAATCTTCAACCAATGACGACAGCTGTCCATGACATCATGGTTCAAATACCTGGGACAGAGGTTTTTTTTTCTCCTGAGATATGCACCACCAACCATACTGAGCTGTGTTCATGCACCCAAAGCTTTCTTGATCATTGGGTTCTTCTGACCCATTTTGGTAATTGGCAATGCTTTCTTTAATTTTAAACTGAAAATACGAACAGGAGCTAGAGCCTGTTGTTGACATAAGCCTCAACCACAGCTGCATGTGTTGCTCTGCCCCCCCCCCCCCCCCCTCGCAGAGAGCATGTCATGTTGCTGATCATGTGTAGACTGCAGAGCCTTATAGTTGTAAGGGGGAAAAAATGAAGGGTGGAGTGGATGAAGAAGAGAAAGAGACAGAGAAAGAAGTCAGTTAGGGAAATATGATGGAGGTGAGGGATAACTAGTTTTTTTTTTTTTTGTTCTTCAATAAACATATGTAGTGACAGTTTTCCAAAAGATAAAAACGACCACTTAGATGAGCAGTCTGGTATTTTTTTTTTCAGTCTGGTATTTTTGACATGTAACCACAGTCTACAATATGAAACAACTCCAAGAACTCACGGATCTGTAGTGTTGCTTTATTTCCATATTTCTTCCACAATATCCATAATCATGCAAATCCATGATGACATGAGAAGTTCAAAAAGGTATAACTAAGGGACGAAACTATAAGGTCAAAAAACATTTGCTGTGAATCTCTTCCTCACCTCCACAGAAGGAAAGGAAACTTAACCACCTGTACGTCCGGCCATAGAATTAAATACTCCGCCCATACCCAAATATTGCCAAGATAAATTCAAAATAAGAGAAAAATAAATAGTTATCTTTCCTTAAAATCTGTAACTAATTGTACTTTATAATTGACTGTATATTTAAATCAAATGTAACTAAAATCCACTGTAAAAACTGAACTTAAGAAAGACCATTATCACAGAAAAGCAGAAAACTGAAGCTAAAGCAGTGCTGTAATTCATGGCAGTATATCTGTATGTGCCTGTGGGTTTGTGTGTTCTTGTGCATGCATGTGTGCAGTCTTGGCTGTATATGTACATACAGTATGTTTGTCTATGTGGATCTGTTCCTCTGTCTGGTGCATGAGAGCAGTGATTGTAGGTTTGTTTGTTTTTTATACTCAGTGTTTCACCTTTTCTTTAACTGTTTGGATTCTGATCAGAAACTTGGCAGTCTGAGTAATCCATGTCAGTCACAGTAAAATAAGGTGTGACATGAAGGTGGATCGTACATGATTGCGAAAGGAAAATGAGGAAAATGAAATTCATTTTAGGAGGACAACACTACATTTGAGGCGACATATTCCTACGTACATCTGAAAGTGTCTCTCTAACATAAAGCAATACTCCCTGTTGGTCTCTTGGTCTTTCATTTCTGTTTCGAACACAGGAACATCAGTCTTGTTGGCTGCAATATTTCAGTCAAGCCCGGTTTCATTTTGAGGTAGGAAATCTAGATTAGACTCTGTCAGTAGATGTTGAGCCTGATACCTTTTTCACTGTGTAGGAGCCCTGTGGAGTGCACACATCATTGGCTCTGGTGGCTCGGCTCGCCTGTAGAGGTATGCTGGTTGTTTTCCTCTGGGTTGAAAACGATCGATCCGTGCGCAGCCCCAAGGCGCACCAGCCCACTGCCCCAGAAAGGGATGCTACTCCAACAAGGCCAGTGAGCAGCTGTCCCTCAATCAGCCCATCTGCTGTCTGCTCTGGTAAATGCTTGGTTGATGGGCTGGGATTTAATTGTACGTCAGTGGATAATAAGATCAGGATCAGCAGTGTACTGGGAGCGAGTCACTGCCTCTCCACTGAGTGTGTTGTTTGTTTGCTGTGCCTTTCTGATGCACATCCCAGCATAACCCCAGTGACCTCACCTTGATAGACAGGATCCAGCTGGCTCAGTGCCTGCTTTTACCCGCTCAATTAATAAAACAAACGTGAGCCGACAGGTCACAGAACATCTCCACAATATGCAGAACTCTTTATCCCCAACTACTGTCAGAACCCTGTCAAAATGGGATGTTGACTATAAGAGTTACAATTTTAGAAATCATAATAACATTATTCACATGAAGCCTTCCTCTTCTCCATCCCCTGCCACTTTGCAAAATGTGCATTTAAATATTCAACTCTTTCCACAAAATTACTAAATCGCTGCTTCTGCTTGACATGATACTGTCATGTTTGTGATAGGACCCACTCGTGACACTCTCAGCCTGAATATATGAATGACATGCTCAGTGCTAAAACTAGAGAGCCATGAGGTCAGACACTCACCACTGAGTCCATATGTGTGAAACATGTGGATGGTAGGGATGTGTCTCGACCAATATTTTGCGAGGACAGAATTGTCTCTAATATTTTATATTATCTTTGGAGTGAAGTCATGATTCTGATGAGTCCTGTCGTGCTGCCTCTCCAAGACAACCAATTTCAGCATGCTGTGCTAACACTTGATTCATTGAAAGGGAGGGGGTTAGAGGGCTCATGTTGCAGTGCAAATTTGATATTTGAAATATCAACTGCCATGAGAGATGATCAGTGTGCCAACAATGTTAAGTTATCAGGACTGTGAGTCCATAACTTGAGGTCAGCCAAAGGATAGGTGATAGGAATAACTGCTGGCTGACTAACATCACCAGCCTTTCCACTTATGGCCATAATGTTAACTGACTTCATCAGGAGTTACCTAGCAAGCTAACCCTGACTTCTGTCATCTGTGGAGAAGAAGTCAGCAGTAAATAAATTGATGCAGAAATCATATCTTTTTTGAGGGGGGGGGGGGGCATACACTGGGATGACATAGATGCACACAGATCATGTCAGCATGAGAGCCAGAAAACTCCATTGATCCTTGTATCTTTAGATGGCCACTGTTTGAAAGGAACACATTTGTTCTTTACCAGCAGCTCCTTCCCATATAGTTCAATTAGGTGTCTTGAAGGCAAAGGGAAAATTAGAGTCTCAAAACAATTATATTCAGCTCTCAAAATACAAATTATCTTAAAGCTATAATGGTGTAATTTCATTCTCACCACATGCATTATTCATTGTTCTTTTTTTTTTTTCAATCAACCAGAGATCCAGATGTAAGCAAACTCTGCTTTTTCCACCTGAAAATACATAAATAAATAAATAAATAAAACTTTTCTTATTTCGTTTTTCTCATCAAAACTTTTTGCTTTGTTTGTCAGTTCACTATAATTATTATATGTCAGTGTTCCTAAATGTATTTCCACAGCAAGCCCACTTAAGAAGTCGTACAGGCAAATGCAAGCACACTCCCAGGAACAATTCCTAAACAGAGATAATTGCACTAAAAACACACATAGCACATTTAAGCAGTGTAAGAACACAATAGAGATTGCTAATGTGGTCATCTGTTTCACTGGATAGTGAAATTAGATCATAAAGCAACAAGAAAATGCTTGGTTGGTGCAGCCTTGTTTGCTTCTGTTGCATTTCTGAGGGAACAAAGTGTACTCTAAGTATCCCTTTTATGGCCACACATGCTGATGTGACTGTGCTGCTGGTGTGTGTGTGTGTGTGTGTGTGTGTGTGTGTGTGTATGTGTGTGTGTGTGTGTGTGTGTGTATTTTTGTGATAACCAGCTTGAGGTTCAGACCTTGGGAGGACATTTTTGAGTTTTTGGAAAGTGAGGACATTTTGGCCAGTCCTCACTTTTAGACAGACATTCAAATGGCTTTTTGATGATTCAGACTTTAGAATCTAGTTTTTTATGTTGAATAGTAATTATCACTAAACACAAAATACCAACTGTTGATTTATGCACACAAAACTATAACTGGTTAAATGAACTACGTAAGGAACAAAATGAGACACGAATATGTTCTTAAATGTCCTCAGGTAAATGTGATGTGTTTGTGCAGAGGCTGATGGATCTCATTAAAGCTCTGTTGAACTGGCATGAGGTAATTCTGGCTGGTAGAGGGATTACTACCATCATACCACGCTGCCTTTAACTGGAGGGGAAGCTGTCTCTCAAGGACAGACAAAAAAAAGAAAAAGCACACACACACACACACACACACACACACACACACACACACACACACACACACACACACACAGTCCATATACAGTGTAGTATTTCCTGTTAGTATGGGCCCAGTGAGCCCAGCATGAGTCAGTGTTTGCTCTCTCTGATCCTGGGATGGTATTGATCTCTACTACAGCCTCTGCATTAGTCATAACCATTCCTTTAAATCCAGGCCTCTGCTCCAACCTGACACTGCTTGATCCTAAAATATCTCCTCCTTTAAACTGCAAACAAAACTCCTTCACAATACCTTGGTGTTGCACAGTTTTTCTTTCAATATTGTATATGTGTATTTCAGGTTTTCACAGATTATTGTCTCCACCCATGGCTGCTCTCTCTCTCTCTCTCTCTCTGTCTCTCTCTGTCTCTCTCTCTCTCTCTCTCTCTGTCTCTCTCTCTCTCTGTCTCTCTCTCTGTCTCTCTCTCTCTCTCTCTCTCTCTGGGTAATAAATGGCTACCCATTTATCTGAGCATCAGCCGGAAGCCCTGAGGAGGTGTGTCTCTCCCAAATCAATATCTCATTGGTTTAAGAAGCCCTGCCTCTCAATGTGTGTCCCCCTTCCTGCCCTCCTGCCACTTCTTCCCTATCTTTCTCTTTCCACTTCTTCCCAATAGCCTTTCATCATTTACACATCCACCCTTTTTTTTCCCAAGTGCTCTTTCTCCCATTTCTAATCATTTCCCTGCTCCCACACATATAATCACTTCCTTTGAGATGTAAGACTTACACCATCTCGAGACGAAACAGTTCCAAATATTTCCACTCGGCTCTTGCGGCAAAATGTACTCAGGTGTTGTTACAGTGAGAGGATACAATGGAGCGATCCTGCTGTATTGTTTTATGGAACTGTATTGACTGTAACGACCACTTATTCAACCTGAATCTCACTTTAGGAGAAGAATCATACAAATACTGGCAAAAATGGGGTTTAAAATGAATTAGAAGTTGGAAATTACTCCTTAACAAAATATTCACTGCATCTGCATTTCCACATATTTTCATTTATATAGTCATTCATTATCGTAGGATGTTTGAGATAGATATAAAGACAGACAAACAGAGATCGATAGATATTATATTGAAATGCAATGCTTTTCCATTTTTAATACTTTTTAGTCCATTTGAGTCCGTTCATGTGTGTTTTTTTTATGTCTGAAATATAAACAAAAACGGTGGTAATTTCCATCAACCTAGTGAGCCTGAGAGCTCATAACAGGCTACACTGGAAGAAATTCACAGAAATAACTGGATTTCTTACTGAGTTCTGGACAACAGGGAGAGACACACAGACACACTCCACCACACACAGTCTGTGCATCCAGCTTTAGCTCACAGTTCGTCTGTACAGCTGCTACAGTTCACTGTTTGGGACAGTGTCCATCGGTCAGACTTGTACAAATGACAGGGAAGGGACGAACATTTGCTTCACTTTCTAACAGTTGTGTTACCAGTTGCATGTAGCTGTAAATTGCATGAAGTATTGCAGTATTAAGTATATTGCAGTCACACCAATCTTCTGATCAGCTTATGTCTATTTACAGGGACTTCAGGAAAAATAACAATATGCAGATTTTGTCAACAGAATAGAAATTAACATTATGATAAAAATAACATATACAGTGTCTGCGCACTGATGCAGATAATACAGTTGATCATGATTTCACAGCATGGATGGCAACAATCACAGGTGACAGCAAGCATTCTGGTCACTGTGACCAGTTTCCAACATGGACACACCAAGCGGCAACCTCCGGCACTGAAAAATGAAGCCAATGCGGAAGTGCAAAAAAGCTGCAGTTCCTCGAATAACCGCTAGAGCAGGCTGCAGAAGGGAGTCAATTACATCTGAGCCCCATGTTAAAATGTCCGACTTTACAACAGAAAAAAACATATTTACAGCCTGGTTCAAAACATGGCTCTAGTCTCATAAGCTGTTTTTCTACTCCATGACAACTCTGGGGGGGGGCGAATTTTTTTATAAGGCGTTCGTTTAAAATATACAGCATACATCATTATGCACAGTTCATAGCTGTCAATCTAAGTGACGCCACTTTGATTGACAGCTATGAACTGACGGTCTAAAGGGCGTCACCCCGGCTAATTCTAGTCACTGAGTTTGACGGATTGGTCACGTTCGTGGGGTTAGCCGGCTAGCAACGCTATTTAGCATTTAACCTAGCTGGTTAGCCGTAGCTAGTTTGATTATTTCGAATAAAGCAGCTTTTTTCAGCCAATAGCGTTCATTCAACCCGCCTCAGCTCCGCCCTCGCTCCACCTCTTTGTCCATATTTGGAGTAACCGGAGGTAGGCTACCAAGATGGCTACGCACTACGATTTGCTTCATTTTGCTCTTCAGAAACCAATGGGTGATGTCACGGACACTACGTCCATATTTTATACAGTCTATGTGCCAGACTGATCTATGATGTGTAGACCAGTGAATGTCAGAGTGGGCTTCAGAAAGATCATGTGCTATTTTGTTGGGTTTGTAGTCAGTTCTCAATAGAGTGATCGCTATGGCAACACTCACAGGACTGAAATATAATCTGAAAGACTGGGGTTTCTTGATTCTATTAGCTATCTTCCTCCGCCTGCTTTATCAAGCTTGAATCGTGACTACACAACAGAATTTACTTCACAAGTTCTGGACACTGTATATAATGTTGAAAATATGACAGCACATGCATATAATGACATTCATCATACAATTATGAGTGCTATTTCTGTTCCCATTTAAATGCAATCGGTGTCACATTCAGTCCACTGAATGAACACTAAAACACCATGTATCTCCATGTGCATTTTCTAGGACTGTGGCATGGACAGGACTGATGAAAAGGGGGCCCCTATAAACCCCACACTGAAATGCAGCGACAAATACACATAAGAGCGTACCTACACATTTTGAGAGAGATTACAAAATTTCAATTGCGAACCAAAGATGTCCTTAACCAGTCATGAAGGTACCTGTAGTAGTACATTTTGCTACCTGGTTAACATCCATCAGTGTTACAAAGCTACCTGTTCTAACAACTAATTATGTTTTGGTAAACACAGCTGGTATCATAGGCTAACAGCAAAACAACATATAGATAGATGTTTAAACAGAGCTCAGTCTAAAAACACAACTAGTCCCTTTAAATGAGGTCAGAAACTCCAGTAAGAAGACTGCATGAATGCTTTGGGGGGTTTTCGACTCTTTTCAAACTTCTCTCAGATGCAATATTCCATCTGTGTTGGCAATGCTGAGACAGTGCTGACAACCTGCCACAATTACCCAAAATGCATTTGCTGTGGTCCTCTGCAAAGATGTGGCTGAGGCCAAATAAAACATTCATACCACCTAAAAATAGCTATTTAAATAAATAGGCATGTATGCAGACTGCATACAGGCTGGAAGTTTCTTTTAACTTCTGAATGCAGTCTCTCAGTTGAGTGTCATATCAGCTTTAGCAAGTTGTCCTGCATTGACATCCACAGCAAAAGACGTCCTGGGGCAGTTTAAATCCATTTACCTGAACTGTGTTGGTTGTTGTTCATTACAACAGAAAAATATATATGAACATGAGGTAGGTGAAAACAGTAAAGTCAATGAGCTGAGATGAGCAGCAGAAGAATATGCAGTTCAGTACTAACTGCAGGCCTTAAATGTGAAAGTACAATCAGAACCAGTGAACATGAAGAGTATGGAGATGTTTTTTTCATCTCTTCATCTGACTCGCTCTATCTAACAGGTACCATAAAGTGTACCTTTTAAAAGAATAGCTTTGGATTGTTTCTGGTGCAATATGAGATTTGCATTCCATAAATACTTTGAAAAAGTTATCCAATCCATTCATCCATCCATCTTCTCCATAGTGACCATGAAGAGATCTCTGACTGGTCTAACTATGCTAGTAAAAGATGGCAGTCAGAGAGAGAGAGAGAGAGAGAGAGAGAGAGAGCAAGGGAGATAGATACAGTATTATCCGTGGGGACGGTTCTCAAGCCACAGCAGCAGTACACAAACAAACCACAATGAGCAAAAAACAAATATCAAACAAAAGTATTAACATAAGAGTTTAGAGTAAAAGAGTGTTTCCTTTTCATTCCAAAAAGACTCTCATGATATTTGTAACTCAGGCTGCTGAAGCCTCAGCTTCGACAAATACTACTACTGTCATTCAGACTATAGCTATATGGACTTCTGTCAATGGATGTGGTCAAACAAGAGACTGTACAAAGTAGTTTGTTCCAAGCATATAGATCCATTATTAAAGCAATGAGCCCCAGTCACTGAAGCAGAACCTAAACCAAAACACTGGAGAAATACACAGAAAGTATACTGGAAATAAAGACATCAAAACCATGACAGAGGGATTGCTTTATGGTCAGTGTGGACAAGCAGAATGATTCATCTTAGTTTTCATACCACTGATATGTTGTATTAGTGTTTTCTTCACAATAGAAAATGGATAGCAGAAACAAGTGTCCCTCATTATTCTTTTTTTCATATACAAAGATGAAGACTGTATTTGCACATGTCCAGTGTGAGAAGGAGCTGTGCTCATGTGGAGGTGCATTAGGTGGAAGGATCACTTGTATAGTTAATACTGACTCCTAAGAAAGAAACATAAGCAAGCACACACAGAAACACACACACCTTGACTGGAAAGTATTGCTTGCTCATTGTAAATAAAACATAAAGTCCATTTCCCAGGAGGAGCATACATTATTGTTTCTGCACAGGACAGCAAAGTTTGCAGCTACTGCTGTGATGTCTCTGTCTATGGCTTGCTCTCCCTCACTCTCTCTCTCTCTCTCTCTCACTTCACTTTGATTGAGTTCAAAGTGATTTACAGTGATTTTCATCTGTCTGCTACTGTATTGTGTCTGTGTGTGTCAGTGACTCATGGATGTGGTTTTTAAAAATACACAGTGAAAATCAATAGTGCAATAATAATATTCATACTAGTAGTCACAGTGGAGCATTTACTATGATGATTATAAACACTGAGTAAATTCTGTCTCACTCCAAATCATCTGTTTCACTACAAAGAAAACCAAACAAAAGATCTACATTTATCAGAATCTCATTCCATCTTTTTTTTTAAAAAAAAAAACAAAAAACATATTAATGCTTTTGTTTCCATCCAGAAAACAATAGGAAAGGCAACACTAAAAGACATTCATTTAAACACTCAATGTCCCAAATGCAGTGTCTACACAGACTCATATGGGTCTTCAGCTGGAAAAGCAGGAATCTGAAACTGGGTATTCTTTCAAACATCAAAGCTGTGTACCACACACACTGAAAACCTGAGTAAATGCTTTGGCACACTGCAGTAAGAGCCTAAACATTTGATCCTATTGAAAATTGCATGGGCTGATCCAGGGGCCACGTTTTGTGAGTATTGACATGTATAACAAGTCTGAAGAGTGCAGGAAATTACTTATCTAATACTCTAATTTTCCTCCTCCAGACCCCCCACATAATACCAGTATAAAGAGTATGACCCCTTTGTGGCCTCATACAGATCCAAGGCCTTGTTTGGTAAGCTTTATATGGGCTCAGTGTGTCAGAGATATAAACAGGGGCTGAGCCTATATGTGCCTTAAGCATAATCACTGAAATGTTTAAAAGGATTCTAAAACCAGATGGGACCTGGGTTATATGCATTCTTTTGTTTGAGATTATGGGATGTCTTGCTAAGACATTCTGGAGCAGTTGGACCATAGATATTTTGTATTGACCCTAACAGGAACATAACGAGTTGTCAAGTTTGTCAAATGTGATGCCTTTGATATTTTAATGTTGTGAAAGATATTTTAATATGCATTGTTCTTCAGTTTGACTTCTATCATCTTTCTATTATGCTCATTACATGTCAGTGCATATGCTACCTGGCCAGCAGGAGTTCTGTTTTCACTTATTTCTTTCATTATTTTCACCATACAGAAACATACACTGTTTGTTTTGAAGCCAGAAAGATAGCTGCAAATAAGTGATACTCTCTCTCACTATCTGTGTGGAGTAGACTGGATAAACCTCTAAAGCAGAAGGACTATCACTACATTCTTTATGGTGAATTCCGACAAAGCCCTTTTGAGTGCTTTATGTCGGCACTCAGCGAGCCTGCCATAAGTAGCCATAATCATTCATAAAGAGTTATGGCTAGTGGCTGCAATGCTGCAGAGGGAGGGAAAAGACTGGGAAGGAAAAGAAAGGAAACAGGTGGAGGGAAATGAGAGCAGAAGAAAACTCAGCAAGAATGGAGGGACGGGTGATGAAAACAGTCCAAATAGAAAGTAAAAG